>JAQFVV010012518.1:530000-792624 GCA_028023455.1 Epiperipatus broadwayi | reverse complement strand
TTAATAGATGGAGCTTACCAATAGCTCTAAACAAGCTTTGTTTTTATAAGTACTGAAAGAGATAGAATTCAAAATCGAATTCAAAATCTCTATCATTATCCCAGCCCTCCACTGATATGAGCCATAAGCTCGAAACCAGCTGGTCTGGAGGTGGGGATAATGATAGAGATTTTGAATTCTATCTCTTTCAGCACTTATAAAAACAAAGCTTGTTTAGAGCTATTGGTAAGCTCCATCTAGTGATCATAAAATGCAAGCTTAAAAACAAGTTACAAAATTTATAACTTGTTTTAATTATATATATATATATATAATTTATTGATGATGCTATATTATTATAATGAAATATTTCATATTTAAACTTGTTAAAACCAGAAAATAGCACTATAAAACATGTGTTGCAATTAAACATAGTGTTGTCTTTCTAGTCTAAAAGATATCAAGATATTTACAATTTTACATTAACATTTATTCAATTTAAAAGTTTCTACCTGATAAAGCATTTGAGTGGTTTGAAAATTAATTACTAAGCCAATGTCTTTATAAATAATATTCAACAGATTAAAACCATCTTAAAGATCATTCTTTGAGTTATCAAGAATAGGATAATCATTATCATAGTGGAACTCTAAAATCCAAGGAAATAAAAAATTGGTTCAAAATTTGGCAAGAAATCATTTCTATTTTAGAAATTTCAGTTCTTTGATCCATTTTACTTAATATAGTTATCAGTTATCTTCCTAAAACAAAATGCAGAAAATTAATATATGCTTAACAATTTTGTTTTGACTTCTTAAAATATATTTTTCATTGTAATATAAAAGTTTCCCAATAAGGATGTGAAAAAATATATAAATTATTTTCACTGACGAAAAAAATGTGTTAAATTTTTCATTGAAACAACAGAAAATGATCTTGAAATTTAAAATATAACTGTTTACAGTAATAAACAGATGCATAATCTTATATCTTGCTATTTAGGAGTAACATTGGATCATCACTTAACTTATTTTCCTTATTTAATTAAGATTAGATGAAATTAATTTTTAGAGATAATCTCTTGGAAAACAATCTGCACTACTTGGAGTTTTAATGCAAATACTTTTAGCACAATTTCCTTAGTATTAGCATATTCTTCTGGTAAATATATTGACCCTGTTTGCAGAAAAAGTTTCCATACCAAATTCTAGAATATTCAGTTATATATTTCCATGAGATAAGTTACTGAAATACTCAAGTCAATTCATTTGCAATGGCTATTTTTTTTTTACCTATTTATCCACTATATATCAGATGAAAAGTTGCTTCACGGAAAATGTATAAAAAGATGTTATACAGATTAAAATTGCCATAACATAACATTAATCTCAGATCAAGATTATTTTTTTTGGATGTTTATCCAAAAAGCTATAGTTAAATATTACAGGTTAAAATGAAATTTTTATGCGGTTATAAAGCCAGTTTAGATTTGATCTTCCTAGACATAACTAGAGTGTCATCAACAGATTCAGGACAACCCATAATTATTGTGCTCATATGCTTCAAAAATGTAATTTATCAGCTACTAAACAGAAGCAATGAATTATAAAGTTAATAATGGTTGATTATATGGCTAGTATGACAGAACTGTACATACTTAATAAGGTTCTCATAAACCTATATCATTGCAAGAATATTTATAAGCTTCTTTATAATATTTGTTAATGTCTGACTGCTAAAAATTTATATGATAAATAATAAATACATTGTACAGGCATAAACCTTCATTTATATATGTAATATATGTTGGTTTGAACTCAGACTTTCACATGATGCACCATCTCATATTGCTAACCACCTGATCACACACATGTTGATTATTTATCTTTTCAACATGTGTGTGATCAATGGGTCAGCAATATAAGATGGCACTGAGAGTGGTGGGTTGTGTGAAAGTCTGAGTTCAAACCCACATGATAAATAATAGTAATTGCAGTTACTTTTCACCTTTCTTATTTTTTATAAGTTAAAATAATACAAGAATTTTAAAATCAAATAAAATAACTTCATAGATCCATATTTTTTTAAAAAATTCTAATTTTGAATATCATTATATTCTAAAACACTTTTAGGTAACTCCTCAAAACCTTCAGCTTTGTTATTTTTAAGATTGTGAAAGCGTTTAACTTCATTAATCCTAAATATCTTTCTTCATATTTAACTGTGCTGATAAAATCTGTATATTTTTCAAACAAATGAAATGCTTATTACATGATATTTCAAAAATGATTCAAATACTTTCTTCATCTGTTTGAAATATCATCATTACTATATAAAATAATGACACATATATTAATAGGAGTATATACAATAATCAAAACAATGGAATCCATTTCGAATACATATCATTCAGATATAATTCATTTGGTATTTGAAAGTTATTAAAATTAAGGTACTCTATTGATTCTTTGAGTAGTTAAGTAGTGACTTTAAATTATATATGTTGCACATAAATCAAACTAATAGACAGATTTCACTATCTGATTTATAACAGTGTCAATAAATTAAGCTTAAATATAAACAGAGATAAAGGAGTGAGTGGTATCACTTAATTCTTTTAATAGTTTATTGATGTTTGGTAATTAATTTATTTATAATTCATCAGGAGTGGCAGTTGCTTCAATTTTAATTATATATATATATATATATATATATATAATTAAAATTAGAAATTCATGCTTGCAAACTGATAGAAACGTTTTGCATAAACGCTTGGAGTTAATATTTAGGTCTAGTTTCTAACTTCTATCCCTCACCGATGAGAGCAAATCAGCTTGAAATCAGCTGATCTGAGGGTGGAGCAAAATGAAAGAGACAGTGAATATTGACTCTGATGTTTATGTAAACAAATACGCTTGTTTGAAGGTCTTGGTAAAGCTCCATCTATTGATCATTAATACAAGCGATATCAGGTTTTTACGTATATAAAACTTGTTTTTGTTTTTCATAAATGTACCTTTAAAGTTTTCTTGCAATGATATAGATTGCAGAAGCTTTCACTATGTGGAGAATCTGAACTGATATCAGACCCATATAGCCATCTAGTTTGATAGGCTGAGTTTGAAGACATTTAGGTGTCTAAAAATTTCATGCTTGCAAACTGATAGAAACGTTTTGCATAAATGCTTGGAGTTAATATTTAGGTCTAGTTTCTAACTTCTATCCCTCACTGATGAGAGCAAATCAGCTTGAAATCAGCTGATCTGAGGGTGGAGCAAAATGAAAGAGACAGTGAATATTGACTCTGACGTTTATGTAAACAAATACGCTTGTTTGGAGGTCTTGGTAAAGCTCCATCTATTGATCATTAATACAAGCGATAGCAGGTTTTTATGTATATAAAACTTGTTTTTGTTATATATATATATATATATCAACAAATAAAAGATTATTTTTAAGATTATACAGAAAAACATATGGTCATGAGGATAAAAATTCTTTTAGAATTTTGTAGTAGTTATGATATTACCCACTATATCTGCCTACTTTCATACATCAGGCATATCAATCATAGAATTAACATAAGTTTAAAAAGGAAATACATTTTTGCTGATAGAATGAACCATATTCATTGAAAGATATAACGACATATAAAATTAATAAACCGTAATATTAATTTTATTAGTAATGGATTCTACAAAATATTAACCAACATGACTAGAGATTATTATGAAAGGTTTATAGAAATTTTTAAAAGGGAATAATAATATTAATGAAATTAAATAAAAATAATGCTATTTGAAAAAAGTTATTGGAGGAAATCAGTTTAAAAATCATCAACCAATAAATGGAGAGGAAATATAAAAACCAAAAAAAAAAAAAAGAAATGTGTTCTTATAATTTAAAAAAAAAAGAAAATATGAGAAAGACATGATGGAATCAGAAGATGTTATCTGCATTTTAACATTATCTATAAATTCATTTTATTTAATTATATGAAAAATGTTTTGAGTCAGACTTGAAAACACAATAAGGAAATAAGAGTAGATGAATATTTTTTTCCATGATAAAGTTAAATTAATATAGTTTTAAATTATATACATTAAGCTTACCATCAAATAGCATAAATATTCACACATTATAGCTGCCATACTTAAATAAACCAATAGAATTTTAACATTCTGTTGTTAAGGAAACATTACAATTAAGCCGTATATTGTCAAGTCTTATATTCTTCCAAAAGGCTGATTATTATATTTATCATCAAATCTATATTGATACATATATATATAATTTAAATGTTTTTTATTCTAGTATTACAAAGTATATTATTATTTAGTTTTTTAAATTAATGTAGTAAGTACTATTCATTACTTTATCGAAAATATTATTAAACAACGCAAAATTAAAAAAATCTATTCTAAGTTGAACTTTCGTTAACTTCATTAATAATAAGTAATGTTGGCCAGAACCCACTTAGTGTAATTAGTTGTTTTGTATTATATAATGTATTGATATATTTTCAATAATCAATTTATTTAATTATGCCTGTCGGTCTTTTACAACAATTCATCAAATTATATTTTTAACAATAAATTGTGCACCTGTATTTAATAACATTTTAGCTTTTTTCTTCTAAATATAATACAATTTATATAATCTGAACAAAATTATATTGAAAAAAAAGTACTGGAAATGATTGCCAACAGGAAAACTTTTGTAAAATAAAAAGTACAAATTCTCATCAAGAACAATCTTAATTTTAAATATTATAGAATATGCGTGAGTTATTTGTATAGCTAATGCAGAAGATATATAAAAAAAGAAACAAATAAACTACTGTTGATTTTTATTTAATTAATAAAACCAGTTAAGTGTCAAAAAAAACAACAACTATAAGACACAAAGTTTTCTTTTTTGAAATAAAAATATGGGTAATTCAAAAATAATTTATTAAAAATTTCAAATACTCTGCACACCGAAGAATTAAAAAAAGAGGAAATATTAAAATACTGAAGGAGAAAAACATTAATTGGTATACCCATTAATTGACATAAAAACTTAAAATTCAGCTATTACTTTTTATGAGAAATGAATTGAAAAGCTGGCAAGAGATAGCAATAGTCATTGGGAAATGTATGCTCAACTCAATTAAGGTAAATCAAAATGCCATGCATACTAATCACTTTTTACACTTCAAGAGATATCTAAATAATATTGATTCAATATGCCAGCTCTGCAAGACTCAAGAGGATACTTTTGACCATATTATTAAATCGTGCCCTCGGCTGGTAGAAATTAGATTGCTAATATCGCAAAGTTCGAGCATTGATTTTTACAAAATTCTATCATTGAAAGACTCCTTACAAAGTAGACAATTTCCTTTCATTAGACTTTCATTGTTTTTAGTTCATACAATCTGGAGTGTCCGTTGCAAACTAGTTTTCACCCTCCCATCTCCAAATCAGGATGTTATATTTATCGATCACCTTAATAAGTTAAAAAGTAAAGACCTTATCCTGTCTTCAAAATTCCTCTATAATGAGACATGGAATCTCTTTCAAATACCAAAAATCACCTAAGACATAAACAATCACACACAAAATTTGATACTAGAATTTCCATTAGAGATTCTCCAGGGGATTAAACTTTACATCCATCACAGATTCTCAATTAGGACGTTAGAACTTCTTATCAAGAAAGACAATGTATTCACATATTCTTAAATAATCAATTATTTTTCATTAATAAAGTTATTTTTGAAACTAAAGAAAGAAATGATGAGGAAAATTTATTTACTTTGGAACATAAGATAGTAATGTAATTTAAATGAAAATTTAACCCAATCAGATAAAAAAAAATGATAAAGTGTGATGCAGTCTACTACAATTATATATTTAGAATGAATAAATCATACAATGTGATATTTCACCAATTAAATTAAAATTTGTACACAAAGTCAATTGTTTCAATGATTGCTATTGGTTGATATTCTGCACATGAGCAAGATATTTCAGAGCTTTTCAGCTTCAACTAAAGTGACATATTTGTTTAAAATATTTAGTATAGCTTTGTTATTTAATTTAGTTCATACATCAGTATGAAATGCAAGAAGTATGTTGTTTTGTTTTTAATTACTAAAATTCTGGTATATAATTGCAATTCATTTTAGACATAAGTCAGAAAAAATAGAATTAAAAAGGAAATTAAAATAAACTTTACGAAATCTTTTTTGTTTTTTAATGTGCCAAAGCGTCGGTCAGGAAGACGGCTGTGTTAACCACTCAGCCACTAACGCTTGATATATTTATGTTTTAAACTTTTTATTTTAGTTTTTGCAAGTACAGGAGACCAAACAAAATTAAATTATAAAAATTAATTTAATGTACTTCTGCAATTTATTGTTTTGATTTCGTGATATATACTTTTTTCAATTTAAAAGCTTGTGTTAGATAATTCCAAAACTATAGAATGCGGGATTTGAACTGCATATTGCTAAATTAATGTTCTTCAATACATGCTAGAATAAAAAAAATGTAATTATGAATAATAATCTGGAACCAATTGTTGGTTATATGTTTGTGTGACTATTGTTTGTTACTCCAAATCACTTTAAAGTAATTTTATATTTTCTTTTATATTTCTCTTTTTATTTTTATTTTCATTCATCTATCTCACATGCAGTCTTCTTCTGGGTCTTTTAGAATTTTGTGAAATCCAGTTCAACTTTTCAACTGTCCATTTGTTATTATATCTTCTAGAAATGTGTTCATCTCAACTCTAATTTAGTCTTTTAATTCTTTCAATGTTGTCAGTTACATCACTTTGTTCTCTTACCCATGTATTTTGTTTTCAATCTCTTCTTATTACTCTTACATACATCTCTCCATACTTCTTTTAGCAGTATAAAGTCTTTGTATTATTCTTTTGTTAAGTGTCTATATATCAGATCCATAAGTAAGAACTGGTAAATTATTTATTAAAAACTTTCCTTTTCAAATACATAGGCATATTTCTTTTAATATTAAATTATTTCTATCAAAAGCACTCTAGCCAAGGTTAATTCTGTGATTAATTTCATTATTTATCTTTTCACCTGTAGTATTTGTAATTCTTAACTTTTTTAAACTCATCATTATCAATTTTTATTTTCATCTTTTGGGAAAATCCATTTAACATTGTTTTAATGTTTACTTTTAGTTCTACTTTCTTTATTTTCATTTGATAACTCTTGCAACATTTCCTGAAGATCTGAAGCATTATTTGCAAAAACAACTACATCATTTGCAAAATATAATTGACTTGAATATTATTTCCATTTATTTTTATCTTTTTAATATTCCATTTTAAACCACAAAATACTTCTTACTGCACTGCTGTAAAAGTTTTGGAGATATGGAGTCACCCTGTTTTATACCCTTCTCGCTGTTAATCTTTCTAGTACCATTATATAATCTAATTGTTGCTGCTGCATTTTTATAAATATTCTTTAGAATATAATAATATCTTAAGTTTATATCTTGATGACCCAATGCTTTAATCAGTGAAGAAATGCTTATATGATCAAATGTCTTTTCATAATTGACAATTCCAAAGCATAATGGCAACTCATTTTCATTGATTCTTTCTATAATTTCTCACAATATTGGAATACGATTCACTGTATTAAAACCTACTTTTATTTAGCTTATTCTTTTGGTTGATTGAAATACAAAGTTCTCTGCAGATGAGTTTAATTATGTTAGTAAAAATTTTGTGCAAAAGTGATAAAAGACTGATAAGGTGTGTAATTATAACAATGTACAAAAAAAATAATGCCAAAAGAAAAGTTAAAGAAGCTTTATATATAGCAAATGACATCAATGCCATTAATAGAAGAGAGGCATGTTTTGCTCTCTCTAAACAATGGACTAATTAAAAATTCAAATGCATTTGCATAATCATAACAATCGTTAGTTACAAAGCTATGAGTATGAGATTCAAGCATGAAATCTCAAAAGCGCTAAGCTATTATAAATTAAATTAAAATTATAACTTCACTATTTAATGCGAAAAAAAGTCGCATATTTATAATAATAATAATAATAATAATAATAATAATAATAATAATAATAATAATAATAATAATAATAATAATAATAATAATAATAATAATAATAATAATAATAATAATAATAATAATAATAATAATAATAATAATAATAATAATAATAATAATAATAATAATAATAATAATAATAATAATAATAATAATAATAATAATAATAATAATAATAATAATAATAATAATAATAATAATAATAATAATAATAATAATAATAATAATAATAATAATAATAATAATAATAATAATAATAATAATAATAATAATAATAATAATATGCGGACCTGCTGTGTCTTTAGTTAGATGAATTAGATAAACGTTTCCAACAAAAGTATATAAAAAATACTGAATTGCCAAAAAACAGTTGCTTAAAACATCACCTGAAGATAATTAATATTCACACCTATCAGGGAAAACGGACTTTTTACTCACAAAGTAAGTGATTTATTGCTTATAATTTTTAGTTTTCCTAAGCGCTATTCAGACGCTATATATTGTCAATATGGCATCCACATCAGAATCCAAGATAAAGTTTGGCGTGAATCAGACTTCACGAATATATAGCAACATTAGAGCACAGACAACATATGCGAACATAGCTGAATTAAATTTGCAAAATGCAAAACAAATCCCAAGATTTAGAAGGGCCAATCAGGATGACCTGAATGAAGTAAATGATATAAATATGAATCAATATGATGCCGATGTGCCTTTACAAAACGTTTGGTTAAAAGAAGAAGTGGAAGAGATAAATCGCAGATTTAATGAAACCATACCGAAAAAATTATTCATGTCATTTAAGAGATTTTTTTCAAATAAGTCAATCGTCTTAGCAGCAACAGATAGAAATCTCTCTCTCTACAAGTTTCCAAAGGAAATACTATATAAAGAGTTATCTAACAACAAAATGTGGAGCTCAGTTTCAACCATAGGAGAGCATACCAACTCAAGATATCTGGCGGTAGAATTCATTAATGAAACGCAATGTACAGATTTTCAAGAAAAAATTAAGACTTTGGAAAATTATGCTCTTGTGATTGTAGATAGAGAGATGCAAAACTATCACACTGGCATTATTAAAAATACCTATTTTGGGTATAATATACACGATTTCACAAAATTAATGAAACCCTTTGGGCAACCAATATACATGAAGCCAATATATCGCTCAGACATGCCTACACTAGTTTATTCAAACAGGTTTTATTTCAAAATCAAAATGAATGAAGGCATAAGACCTGAAGACATCCCAAGCATAATAATGGATCAGGAAGCAATACTGACTATACAAATTAAAGGACTTAGGCCACAATGTTTTGTGTGTGGAAGTAGAGATCACCTGGCAATAGACTGTGGAAGAAAGCACAACAGCAATGACCAGTCAACAGCTAAAACACAGCAAATATTAATTAAAGAATACACAACAGAGCAACTGGAAGATCAAGCAAACCCAGACAAGAAGATAGAAAATCCCAAACACCCAGAGACTGGCCGAGAAATAGATGACATGCAAAAAAATAAAAAAAATGGGCAGAAATGACAGATAAAGAATATACAAAGGAAGGAACAGAAAATCAGCCAAGGCCAGATAAGAAGAGAAAATACACCAAACATGAAGAGTGTGACCAAGAGATGGGTGACATGCAAAAAAATTATAAACAAATAGATGATATACAAAGAAATAAGAAGCAAAGTTTGCTGAAAGTTGCTGATCAGTCAGTACTATCACAGCTGCTTGAGACAGACAAACTAACCACTGAAAAAGAAGGCAAAAGAATTGAAGTCAGTCCAAAACAGATAAAGCCTCATCAAAAAAAAAAAAAACAATCAAAAAAAGGAAATCAAGATAACAATCAAAGACTGGAATCTGAGACTGGAATAGAAGATACACCTGATGAACACCAAAGATCAAAAATAGATATAGACAGTATGCAAAAAAATAATAAAAAATGTGGAGAAATAAACCAACCAGATGAAGAAGATATAATTGAAGCCACAGAAAATAAAACAAGCACAGACAAAAAACTAAAACACACCAAACACATTGAGGGCGACCCAGAACTAGATGATGTAAAAGGGAAAAATAAGGAACTGGATGGCATACAACATAATAAACAAAGTAAGCAAAAAACAGATAAAGAAGATACAATGGAAGCAATGGCAGACAAGAACATAAAACACATCAAACACATTGAAGCCGACCATGAACTAGTTGGCTTAAAAGTGGAAAATAAGCCACTGGACAACATACAAGATAATAATAACCAAAGTAAGCTTAAAATGGCACACCAGGAAAGGCCAGCTCAGCTCTATGAGCAAGAGAGATTAAACAATGAAAAAGAGGATAAAAGAATTGCAGCAAAGTTAAGCCATATGAAATGTGACCAACAAAATCAGTCAAAGAGTGCAAATAAAGATTACATGCAAATTATGGCACTTGAGACTGAAACTGAAGATGTGATTCATGTAGATAGAAGATGCAAAATTTCAACCAAAGTCATACCATGGCCAACAATTATTAATAAAACATCTGCTGAAATGATGGAGGCTATTACTCCAGATCTGCCTACCCAAATAGAAATGCACACTGAATATAGGTGCAAACCAGGGCATCCACCAAAACAAGATAGAAGATATAAAAAGGTGAGAATTGAACAAGAGAATCCTCACAGTGAGCAGGAAATATATAATTGGGCTGTAGCAGTGGATGAAGAGAGTGGCCTGGTGTTTCAAGATGCAGTGGAAATCGAGGAAGAAAAGTAGGAAGACATGAATTCCTAAACTCAAAAGGAAAAAAAAAATATTAATGAAACTTAAAATTGCTGTTTTAAATGTCAGAGGACTTAATGCAATCAATAAAAATTTCAAAGTCAGAAATTGGATAAATCAAATCCGAGCGCATATAACAGGATTATTAGAAACAAAGATATATGCAGGCTCGGCAATAAATCCAGCTACCTACCTGAGGGGCCAGGGCTTCTCTGCATGTTCCAGAGATTCATCCTCCCCAT
Organism: Epiperipatus broadwayi; assembly: GCA_028023455.1. Lineage (NCBI taxonomy): Eukaryota > Metazoa > Onychophora > Udeonychophora > Euonychophora > Peripatidae > Epiperipatus > Epiperipatus broadwayi. The sequence continues at coordinate 781,530 of JAQFVV010012518.1, read as the reverse complement.
CTGCAGGAACTGGAATAGTAATTGCTCAAGATTGTCCTTTTGAAAATTTCAAAATACTTTACATTGATTCAAACCTTCTAATAATAACACTGACTCAAAAAATAATTACAATGAATATAGTGCTTGTATATATGCCAGTAGAAAAGCAAAAGATAGAATCTATAATTTATAATATAAATTCAATTCTTGCCATGAATGCAAGCCCCACTGTTCTGGTTGGGGACTGCAACTCATCTTATGAAGAATTTATACAGAAATCACTACATAAAATAGCCATACCATTGATTAGTGGACAAGGTTTTCTGCCAGAAGGGGCTGTCTCCTTTCATAATGGTCGGTTTGCAACATTAATAGATCTTGTCTTTTACTCACCATCGCTGCATCACCTCATGGAAGTAAAATTGGTCCCAACCACCTTTTCTGATCATTCTGCCCAGTTAATCACGATCAATCTAGGAAAACTGCAAGCAGTTAATCACAACCTAACAAAAACAATAAGAGTACTTATCCCAACAAATGCGACAGAATTCCTCTTCTCAGAGACATATATTCTGTTGCAGAAGGTTAAAGGGATGAGCCTCGATCCTATACAGCAATACCTGACTTTTATACATATCTTGTCTTTCAATGTTGATCATGTAACAAGAAATCAACCACCACCATCAAGGCTTCTGCAATATGCTGATCAGCTACATCAGAGACTAATGATGATGACTCCAACACACAACACCCAAATACACATAAGAAAGCTGACTGATGCTTATAACAAGGCCTGTGAATCACTGAAAGAATATCTGAAGATAAAGAAAAGTAAGCTTTGCATGGCACAACAGCACACATGGACCCGCAAGTTTATCAAGTGGGCTTTGGGTTATGTACCAGACATAAAAGTGCCAATGGCCATACAGACTGAGGATGGTATGTTCACTGGCCATAACATGATTATGCCATTGTTCAAATATTTTCAAGATAAGTTAAGTGCGGAGCCTCACCTTTTTTTTCAGCCAAAAATGTTTGGAGAGATTGAGGGTGAATTACCAGTTAGTGAAAATGATATAATAGAGAAAATGAGAACTATCAGCAATGCTTGTCACCCAGGTGGCCATGGGATACCACTGTTCATTTTCAAGCATTTAAGTTTTTTTACAGCTAAATACCTCAAGGATTTAGCAAACCATCTTGCTCAAGAAATTAAACCAACCACAGGGATATATCCCATGGCAATAGTGCCATATAATAAGAAAAAGAAAGGCATACCAATGCCAAATGAGCTTAGACCAATATCTATGGGGCCACTTCCTATTAAAATATTGGAAAAAATTATAAAAGATAAGATTGAGCCCTATATTTTACCAACCATCAGTGAATCACAATTTGCAAAGAAGACATCATCAACAGGGCAAGCAGCATTGTTATTCAAGACCATGATGATAGCCACCAGGGTGAGAAAGAAATACAGCACAGTAGTGGTGCAGATAGATATTGCTTCAGCTTTTGATTCAGTGAGAATCCCTGTGTTACTGGATATGCTCAAGCAGACTAAAATACCCAAAGGTCTGCTATATTTGACTGCAAACTTGATACTGAGCAGAGAACTGTATGTTACTATGAATGGCCGAAATTCACCCTCATTCATCCCAACACAATCACTATCCCAAGGGTCTCCTCTGAGTGCATTAATGTTTATTTATTATATCAATCCTCTTATTGAAAAAATCAATAGCACATTCATTGGAGTTCAAATACCTGGTACAACACAGAAGATTGCATGTCTCGCATACATGGACGATATCACAGTCTTCTTGACATCAAAGAAGCAAATACCACAGCTTCAGGCAGTGCTTGAACAATTCTCAAAGCAATATGGAATGAGCATAAACCCAGAAAAGTCTGCAGCCTGGATGCTACTCACTGGAAAGCCATGTGGACCAATGTATCGAGCAAAACCGGCTCCATTCCTAGGCTTTCCTTTTTTTCTAGGAGCCACTGGAATGAGATGTCAGATCCAAGCCAAGCTCAAAGAGGAAGTCAAAAGCATAGCTGAATCACTCTCAAAGGCATATTTGTCCATATATGCAAAGGTGCAACTGATTAACAAACTTATAATAACCAAGATAACATATTACATGCCTGTAGTTGAATTTTCAAAAAAATTTATGGCATGCATTAATTCCATATGTTGCAAGCTCATCTGGGGGAAAAAGACGGTGGCAATTTCAATGGCAAAACTGAATCACCCTCTTATAGCAAATGGACTGGGATTGCATAGCTTACAAACATTTCAAACATTCAAAACAAGGAATGCTATAATTGCTATACTCACTCAATTTCCTAAATTAAGACACCTAGAGCAGATAACACCTACAGATAGACCTCCTCCAAAAGATTGTTTTTTGGCAATCACCATCTACCAATGCAGGAGAGAAAGAACAATTCCAGATCAATTGGACCAAAAATATAAATATTGGGAAATATATAAGTTTATACATCAAAATAATTATAATGAGGAGATCCCATCAATACTAGAAATAGGAAACAAATATCTGATCAAGCAATACAAAAAATGGCAACTAGAACCTAAGTTCCTAGATTTTATAATCAAGATGAATTTGAATGCTTTACCTACTAAATATTTTTTACATCACAGAAGAATGTACAGGTCAGTTGATCCATTCTGTGGCCTTTGCCATATGGCTGAGGAGACTTTACAGCATATAATTTTCAACTGCAAGGCCTTGGAGCAGACTAGATGCATTTTGCAGGGCAAATACAGAAAAAAAATACTACAATGATGCAAATTATGTCAAATTACAAAGGTAGGTCTATACCAGCCATAAGGGCCTCAACATTTGTCTTATATGCACTTTGGTGCACTAGGTGTGTGTTCATATTGGGTAATAACCCCAGAAGGCATCCAGCCACATTTGAGAATAAGTTGAATAAAATTCAAGTTAGAGACAAGCAGATCACCAGCCCAGATATTTATGCAGCTACTTGGTCCCTGCTCAGACAAACAGCAAAGCTATAAAGAACAAAAATTAAAGAAAGCATGGTCCAGATTATGCTCCTATTGGACAATAATGTGATTAATTAACATTGCTAAAGTGGATAGAATCATGTAAAATTACCTGTATAGATATGTACTTTTAAAAAAATTAATATTGTAGCACTTGAAATTGAACTGACAATAATAAGATTCAACATGTATCTTGCTATGGCATGGTAATACTATGTAACTATTGGATCAATAAAGTTTACTATTGTTGAAACTTAATAATAATAATAATAATAATAATAATAATCATAATAATGATAGAATGACAGCCTGTTAAGCTAAATTGCGCAGACGCTGTGAGAATGTTGTTAATAAATGAATACCTTCGAACAACCACATGATATAGTATTTATATAAGAGTAAAAGGAAATATAAATACTATATCATGTGGTTGTTCGAAGGTATTCATTTATTAACAACATTCTCACAGCGTCTGCGCAATTTAGCTTAACAGGCTGTCATTCTATCGTAATTATAATCGCACGCAAAACGTTATAAAATAAATGCTTATTCGTAAATAATAATAATAATAATAATAATAATAATAATAAATTCTTTAGAACAATTATATAATCAATAACAATTTTATACATTAAAAGCTTTTTTCAGCACCTGCTTTGGTGTTCTTTTCAAATGTTACTAATCTATTTAATGCTGACAAATTATTTCAGACATAAAACCATCCAGTGTCTAATAATGAAATTAAAACAAACAATAATAATATAAATAATTAAAATAAATCACAACCCGCATATATAAATTCAGTAATTACAAAATAATTGACAATATCATAACAATACATTAAATAAATATTACATGCATTTTTATACAATTATATATATCTTGTATAATTTTCTATTCATTTTTAATCAACCAATTATTAATCAAATTTATAGAAGTCTTATAAATATTTATACAATTATTCAAATTATTTTTAATATGTTTCATATATTTGTCTTCTTTTTGGATCTTTGATGTAATTTAAATATTTAATACTTTTTATAGCATCTATTCCGTGCCCATATTAAATATTAAAATTACATCAAAGATCCAAAAAGAAGACAAATACATCAAACATATTATATTTAAAATAATTTGAATAATTTTATGCATATTTACAAGACTTCTATAAATTTGTTTAACAACTGGCGAATTAAAAATGAATAGAAAAATATATAAGACGATATTCATAATTGTATAAAAAATACATGTAATATTTATTTAATGTATTTTTATGATATTGTCAATTATTTTGTAATTACTGAATTAATATATGGGGGTTGTGATTTATTTTAATTATTTACATTATTATTGTTTGTTTTAATTCCATTATTAAACACTGGATGGTTTTATGTCTGAAATAATTCGTCAACATTAAATAGATTAGTAACATTTGAAAAAAGCACCAAAGCAGATGCTGAAAAAGGCTTTTATGTATAAAATTGTTATTGAGTATATAACTGTTGTAAAGAATTTATTATTATTTTCTGATTTTTATTTTGTGGAAGAGCAGCATAAGAAATTTTATTCTTTTCCAATTTTGATATATATACAATGCCTTTAAAAAAAATAAATGCTGAGATGAATAAAGATTTTTTTCTAAGCGTCTCATAGATAAAGTAAAAAAATATTTTTTGTCAGGCTTGATAACTGCAAGATATTAAGGAATTTCATGGGATGCTATATACTATACATAAAATAGCTATATATTTATTTATAATTTATTATTTAATAGATAACTAAATTGAATAACTACATAAAAAAAGTTTTCATACGTCTAAGACTTAAAAAAAACGCATCCAGAATTTGAACTATAGGCCATAAGTGTAACATGCAGATATTCTAATAAAAATGTCTTATTAGTCATTAAATTGTAATAAGCTGTCATATATAAAATAGAGTATATATATATGAAAAGAAAGTTACTGTTAACACTAACTGAAATAATTATAGAAAATATACAAACCATTATACAATTACAAATATCCAGTAACGCCCTCTGTTTAAAGATCTATATCTTAATAATAGCAAACCTTTTGAGGTTTGCTATTATTGAGATATAGATCTTTAAACAGAGGGCGTTACTGGATATTTGTAATTGTATATATATATAAGTTTGTGATGATGGTATTTTTGTTGTAATTATATTTTGAACGTATTCCATAATCTAATATTAATTAAAACTTTTAGAAAAATTTAGACTTTTCAAAATATATTTAACTATTCGTAATAGCACCCTAATTAGTATATAATACAGAATTTTAAATGATAATATTCTTCTGTCCTCTTTGAGTGTTGCTAATCTGACCAGTAATTGAAGTAGCATGAGAACTGAACTTGGAACGTTTAGATGAATTAATATTGAATTTAAAATGCTCTAACCAATTAGCTGTTAGGAATATCGCAGAGATTAATGTGTAACATAATGTTTCAAATGGCCTTTCTTCAGCGGTTAATGATAAGCTAACCAATATCTGAAGAAGAGAGAAGAATATCATTCAAAAAGTTGTGATATATACTAATCTGTGTGTTATTATTAACAAGGAAATGTATTTTAAAAGTTTAAATAAAGGTTAAATTTTTCTAAAAACAAAATATTGCATGATGGAGATAGTCTAAAATATAATTACAAGTAATTATAATTACCTGAAAATCCCAGGCCAAACTATCAGGTCCTGTACCACAGCCAGTAGGATCTGCACATTCAACAAATTCAGCAAAAATATCAAAACACTTTAATTTTCCAGAAGTTCCATTATAAAATAAACCTGAAATATTATAAATTAAATATTTTATTTTATATGACAATCCCAGGCTGGAGGTGACTTTAAAATATTTTCTAAACTAATATTAATTATGTAATTAAATATCAGGCTTATACTTAGTTATAACATGTCCATCATTTCACTATCATATAAAATGCTTAAACTAGCTGTATCTAAATATTTATTTATAAAATCAAGATTGATCTAATAAAAAGTATATACTGCAAACTATTTTATTGTCTATGTATATGTTTATATCATCATTATTTTTGATTATTACAGATCCATTGTAGCATGAAGATATCTCCAAATTTGATCCTGTTTGTTTGATCCATAGTCTTTCTTTCACATGTTCATTTATTACACATATGACAGTTTTTTCTATATTTTTAAAAATATCTTGGTATTCAGTTTGAGACTTCAACTGCCCATCAATTATCATTTCTTTTTACAGACTGTACTGTCTAGCTACGTTTCAGTCTCTTAACTCTTTCAAGAATGTCAACAATACTTATTTTTCTTATCTATTTATTTTATTTATGATTTCCACTTGCTACTTTAAATATATATCTTTTTATAGTTTATTGAATGGTCTGAGGTTTGTGTATGCTTTTTTATGAAGTGTCTATGCATGAAATGTAATAAAACCTTATATTCCAAATAAATGGACAAATTTACTTTTAATACTAATAATTTATAACAAACATATTCCATCCATGATTAATTCTATGATTAATTTCATAATTACATCTGTATTAATAATATGACCAGGGTTTTGTAGTCATTTATTTCTTGTAATTTATAATTACAAATCTTTATTTTTGTTTTCTGGGAAAATCCATTAAGTAAAAATTATATTTAGTTTTATTTTATTACTTCAATTTAATAATTCTTGCAATTTTTTGAGTTCTGAAACATTATTTTCCAAAACTACACTACTTGCAAAATATAAATGACTTAGATAATCTCCAAATATTATAATTCTTTCAGCTTGCAACTTTAGTCCACAAAATACTTCAAAATACTGTCATAAACCACATGTTAATCTTTTTATTATTACCATTTAATCTAACCACAGTTATTATATTTTAATAAATATTTTTCAGAATATGATAATATAATGAGTCTATACTTGATGACCAGCATTTTTATTGTTGTGGAATAAAATGCTTTTTTCATAATCTATAAATCTAAAGATATCATCAAAAATAGAAATTAGTCAAATCCATTATGATATATATATATATATATATATATATATTATAATGTGATTAATAGAGTAGATAAATCTGCTTTATATATTAACTATTTAACTTTGAAATATCACATGATCATCATCCCTTATGTTATCACATAACTGTTATTAAATGGGCAAAACTCTCCATACAGTAGTGCCATCCTGCACTAGATGGGGATTTTATGCACAAGCCTTCTGGCATCCATTGCTTACTCTGGTTGGCACAGGGTGGCACTGTTGTATGAAGAGTTTTGCCTGTTTAATAACTATTTAACTTATGGACATAAAATAGTTGCTACAAAAATATTAAACCTTTAAATTAAATTAAAGATTAAAAAAAATACAAATATATAAAACATATTATAGTAAGCATAACTTATTTGATTAAATGAATATTTATAAAACTTTAATAAATTTTGTTAATGAATGAATGAAAAATTAAGTAAGATTGTATACATAAAGTTGTATAGAGTATATTTTATTTATTCTGTTTATTGTTGTTATATAGTTAATTCCTTAAAGTTTTACTGAATGTTTGTAGCATAATTTTCTTCTGTTTTTTGTTTTATTTTGTTATTGTTGTTATTTTACTTCCACCATAGAACCCTAAATAATATTCTATCTGTAATAATTGGTCAACATTAAGGTAGATGTTTAACATTTGAAAAGGGGACAAAAACCAGGTGCCAAAAAGGCTTTTTATGTATAATTATTAGTAATAATATACAGGGTATATGAGCACAGACTTTCACTTGACTCATTACTATTCACTCTATCTCATAACACTGATATCCCCAAATACATATGTGTTGAAAAGAAAAATAATTATCAATATATGTAGTTCATGCTAAACCAGCAATCATCAGGTGGTCCAGATTATCATGTCTACACATATATGCAATAAGTGCTAAGATAACTGATGATTGCTGGTTTAGCATAAAATATATATATATATATATTGGTGATTATTTATCTTTTCAACACATATGTGTTCGGGTGTATCAGTGTTATGAGATAGGGTGGAGCGTGGTGGGTCATGTGAAAGTCTATGCTCATATACTCTATATATTACATATATTGATACAGGTATATAATCAGCCTGTATTTTATATATGATAGTTTTATTTATTGTGAATCTAAAAAATAATGGCAACTCATATTCATTGGTCTTTTCTATAATTTCTCTCAATATTTAAATTGGGTTCACTGCAGTAAAATCACTTTTAAATTCTGCTTGTTGTTTTGTGTGGTTTGAATCAAAAATTCACTATATTTGATAAAATTGACTAGTAAAAGACTCAAGAATGTATAATTTACAATAACTCTTCATCTTATTTAAATGCTGATATCAATATTGAATTCTTCATCATTTGATATATATTTCATTTGGATATTTGATATATGGTTTTTCCAATAATTTTTCCTATTTGTTCTACCTGTTTCTTTTATGATATCAATAATAATTTTATTTTCTAGAGTTTTTTTTCTCTTTACAAATTTTATTATATCTCTCACTTTTTGATTTACAATTCTTGAGAATTTAGAAAATATTGTAAATTATAGGAGCTAATCTGTTTTATTTTTCTTTATTACCACATAATTTTTTTAAAATTCACCTCATATTTCATATTACTGTCTTTTGATAAATATAGTTCCATCTTCATTTTCTTTTTAGTGAACAACATTTCGTTCTTGTATCAAGAATAAGTTTTATACTTTCATTTCTATAGGTTTTCTTGCCAATTTACAATTATGTTTTTTAAAAACTTTAAACTATTTAACAGAATCCAAATATTCTACCTTAATAGATCATTTAAAAGTATTTTTACTTTCCATCATTTTGCCATAGTTTGTCTAGTTAAAATTTACTAGTGGAATAATTTTTGTTGCAGTTTTTAATAGAATATCAGTGTTACTTTCTTATTAATCTCAATAAAACTAAACCATTTTCAAAGTCTGTTAATATTTTAAGATAATTATCAAGTTCTAATATCAAGTCTAAATAACATTTTTTTTAAATAACATTTTTTTTAAATAATACTTTTCAGGTATCTGATTTTGCAATAACAGGTATTTTATATCTCACCAATCACTTATCATTTCTTAGGTCAAATCTATTAAGAACATTATAATCTCAAAATATATTATTTTCTGTTATTTAACATCTAATTTTCCTTTATCTTTATTTAGATGGTCCAAATCTACTTCCATTTAACTTTTTCTCTAAGAAGAAATTTATAATATAGTTTTTCTTTCTATGTGTCCTCTTCCAAATCAATCATTCTAATCAAATTTATCCCAGCACTTACATCTTTCAATTTTTTACCAATTAAAATCTTTCATGACAATGTTAAAATATTGTTTGGTCTGATCAAAAGCATTTTTTGCATCCACATTTTTATCACTATAAGTATTTGTTAGTGCATAACTTTGACTTATCCACATTTGGTATCATCCATTATCTTAAATAAGTAATCTTGCCATTCTATTTAGTATATTAATCTCCATAATATTGTTCTTCCATTTGTTATTTAAAATAAATCCCATTTGTGTAATTGCTGTAAAATCCAAATCTTTTCTCTTTTTACCTTTCTTTCCTATATTCACAGAATCATGCTCTATTTAATATTAGATTGTTTTTTTCAATTTAATCAATATTCCTTCATTTGAAAGCGATCTGCAGTTATAGATGGCTAAGCAAACAGTCATTATTGGATGCCAGTTTAATTCTTAATGCAAATTAATTTCTAATTGCATATTTTTTATGTGTATTTCTGGTTAGTTCCTTAGGGGATCATGTGACATTTGAACAAACTAAAAATGGCATACTGAGCATTAATTCCTGGTTTATAGTTTCTTATACTCAAATCCATTCTGAATATATTATAAATTTATTGAACTATGTTTAGCTTATAAAAATAAATTACTAATCAATAAAATGTATAAACTATGAATTATTTTTAGCAGAAATAAATACATTTTAATATCAAATAAATTGATTTTATATTGAATAAAGTCTAATGCTTTTAAAATGTATACATATTATATGACACTAACAGTAATCAGATATGTTTAAGTCGCAGGTTCGGATCAGTCATAGTTTGGCTATTGCGTCAATATAAGCAATATTTGGAAGAATTAGTCCGTATGCATGTCTGGATGCAAAAGTAAAAGTTCAACCATTGATTCTTACATTATAAAAAAAATCTCCATCCAGTTAATGAAATGAAATTGAAAATCGCAATAAAAAACAAATTTATCCTGCGACTTAAGCTCGAGCGATATCTTTTTCTTTTTACATTTTCAATAATAACTGTCCATATAAATTTCAAAAAATAATTTATTTCTTTAATTTAACAGTGTTTATTTAGAAAGTGATCAGGTAATAAATAAATATAAGCTGTCATGCATTTAATTATCACGTGATACTCAAGACTTTGGATTCAATAAACCAGTTTTCTAGCGAATTTGCTAATTATTAATCTTTTTTTTTTCATGTCTTAAAGCATCGGCCGGGAAGTGAACCCGGGACAGTGTGCTAACCACTCGGCCACCAATAATTGATTAATTATTAATCTTTTGTAAAAATTATTGCAGCAAAATCAACTTTTTTGATATTTAGATTCTTTTACTTTAATAGTCTAAATATTAAAAAAGTTCATTTTCTAAAAATAATATAATATTGAATTTTTTTTATTTTAAAATTAAATTTTAATAATTATCTCTCTCTCATGCACGATATATTAAAGCTATTTGAAGGCAACCAAGCATAACTTGATTTTCAATTTTCTCTAAAAATTTGAAACAATAATATTAAAAATTAAAGTGGGAAAAATATATATTGTATAATAAAAATGCTTATCTATAAACAGTTGTTTATTAACTTAAATAATTCATTCGTTAATCCTTTACTTGCGGTAAACTACGCATTGTTTACTATTGCAGAGTTATTAATTAATGCTATTTTTTCGTTTGTATATTATTTATTTTCATTGAACTTTTTAAATATATTTTTATAAATAACAAACCATTTATGATGTCTATTATAATATACTTATATACAAAGATTTATGACAATACATAAATAAGCCAGTATTCTTGGCACATACGTATGTAAATCTTTATATCTACTCTTTTTACATTTGAACACAAATATATAACATTATAAAACGAAAAAGATAATACAAGTATGAATAATAATTATGCACTAATGAATTATTTTGTAAGTCATTAATATATATTTACAGCTCTAAAAAGGACTGCACAAGAAAGTATGTCATAACGATCTATGTAGGTGGAATCAACTAACCATCTTCCTTCTTTAGTTGCTAAATATATAAGATGTTTCTGAAAATATGTTTTCTAAATAACATTTGGAAAGATATAGTTTTCAAAATGAAATCTGCTTTATTTGTACATAAAATGGCAATTACTATTCTATTAATGCGCCATTATCTAACACTTTAAATTAATTAATTCTACTATGAAGGAAATCTTTTCGCTTATATTATAATCAAGAGTTACATCATTGAATGCTTTATGAATCAACGCATGGATAGAACAAAAACGTTCCTGAAAATATAGAATCGATATAAACATCTTTACAACAATAATTTAAAAAATAGGCATTTATTAATAATACAAATATGGATGTTATAAATTACAAACATATATATATATTGTAACCATATATTTTAGTATAAAATATAATAATTGATGTAACTAGTATAAAAAATTTTCTTTCTTCTTTTGGTGATTTGATTGGCTTGATTTGCACTTTGAACAGATTACTTTCTTATATTATTTTAATAAATTTAAATTTGCTTCTTTCCATATGCTAACTCATATCAAAATGTTTAACTTTTAAAATTTTGACAACACATTAAATTTGGTAAAATAGTATTAAAAATAATATTTTATTTTTATTTATTTAAAATGATCTTAAATTATTATTTCTATTGAATTAACAAAAAACCATTTGTTCAATTAAAATAAATTATTAAAAATAAATACAGTAATTACGTATGCGTCTCAATGTAATAAAAGAAAAAAGCGCGAATTTAGGAGAAGATCGTCTGTTAGTTTGCTTTTGGAGGGAGAAAGAAAAGAAAATGGTAAAGGCAAATGGTGTAAATTTGATAAGCTTATTTTAAAATAGTTAATAAGTAAACGGATTACCACAAAATTTGCTATAAATGTAAAAATAACCTAGTGGTATTTAATTAAGATGAATTGCTAAATTTAAAAAGTCTGTTCAAGTCGGCTGGCCAAGTGGATCAAATCACCGGTAACAATTTTCCAATATTACATTTTTAAGATGTTGGAGCTTCCCAGTTTAAAAGAATTAATTGCAAGAGTTTGGTATGTTTTAAAATGTTTATTATTCTACAATTTGGAAAAATTAAATAAGTATTTTAATTACAGAAGTTTTATGAAAATGAAAATTTGCTTTTTAAAAAAGAAAAAGTTTAAATTAAAGTAAAATGTTAAAGTTATCAATATAGTTTAATATTTCCGTTTCTAATTCTAATAAAAAATATAGTATTGATTGATATTTAACTTTACAATGCCAATCATATTTGCTAGTTAATTTGTTTAACATTTGGATAATAAACCGTCTTCAAAATAGTTAATCAAAGCTATTTTCTAATTTTAACGTCAGTTTGAAATGATTAAATTAATTGCTATAATTGGTATTCCTAGATTTAAGCGTAGATAAATAAATATTAGCATGGATGTGATAAACTTGGAATATTTTTAATAGAGAAATGTAGAGATTAATAACTTATGAAAAACATTTTCATTTAAATTCTGCGTGTCATGTTTTGAAATTGTTTCATGTTTATGGAGCCACGTAAAATCGTCAATCTAATAGTGATTATAATAACTAATACAAATGGATAAAATTGCATGTATGGAATTTAACTATAATTATAGCTATTACTTCGTACATTTGTTGTTCAACACATCGTACATGGATTTCACGGATCATATTTGTCATTATAAAATGCTATACAATCTAATTTGTGACACACACACCTGCTAAAATTCATGTATTGAACTATAAAATGCGATACGTTTAATTTATATCATACACACACCTGTTAAATTTTATGTATTTGATGAATAATTCATTGCTTTAATTTTATCATTATATGAACTTGCATGTGAAGTTCATAAGTTATATTTTATTAAGTTTAAATTAATAGGGGTTGAATAAAATATTTATTCAAGAGAATAGCGCTTGTGAAAAAGCTTAAAAAGTACTGAATGAATTCATAAGATGTATCAATCTTTATGAGTTATTTTGTTAGTCTTTCCAGATTTATATTCCTATACTAATATTACTTATATTATATTACACATGTTTTATTTTAAGAAAGATAAGTTAGTACATTAGTTGTCCTGATTAGCGTAACATTTATTATGCAAGAACCCACATTTGCTAAAAGTGTTAGTGTATTCTGAATGGTCAGAATAACTGAGGGGGATGATTTTGCACTTTAATGTGAAGTAAATAGTAATGTTGTTTTAGAATGTAAAGGGCATTAATCTGTGCTGGTGGTTAATCCGCAGATTACTTTATTGCCATTTTGTATTTTACACTCATTCTTGCGCTGGTGGTTAATCCGCGGAATGGTGTACTTGTACTTATTGCTTTATGATGGTGTATAAATCCACAAAACGTTTAGTGTTATTTAATTCCTCTGTGTAGATGAATACATCCACAGGAATATGTTTTACTTCATAGATATAAGTTGGGCAAAGTATTTTAGTTAATCTGCTAAATCATCTTCTTTCATTTGTAAGCATAATTTATAAGTTAGATCATCAAATTGTAGCAGGACATTCTATTCAAGTTACTTCATAATAATTAACTGTTGGTTGATTATTATTTACCAGAGTGTAAGTTTAAATTATCACTTTATTTAATGATTGCATTGTAGCTAAATCCTACAGACATAATATTATTTATTATATTATTATAAGTTTACGGTATGGATTTATTGAATCTGGAAATGACGTTAAATATTTCATGAGTTGATGCTGAATTTAGTATAATTTTCTCAATATTCATTGTATCAAATTGAAATATAAGGTATGATTAGGTTCTTAAAAACTGTACCTATGAGATGTTATTGAAGAAAGTCGATGGAATTATAGTTTATTTATTTTATTTGTTTATTTATGTCTTTAATTATAACGTTGGAATTAATTACTTATTATTCATAATTTTGTAAATAAAAGTTGATTTATAATTAAACCTACTGTGCCGTTGCTATGTGTCATTCTTAAAATCAGAAATCATAAACCTTGGATAGAGCATACATTGAAATACATACTATCGTCAACATGATATAAGAGTTTATTGATATTTTTGAGAAATCATTTAGATGCTTTTCGTCTTTGGTAGTTTATGATGTGTAGGGTACAATAAAATCCCATTTACCTTTTCCATCATTTTGGCTTTGCGTAGTTGATTCTAGTATACCATACAAATTGATTATTAAACTTGTAAACAGATTTACCAAATAATGACACGATTAAATATATTTACTTAACGTTTTTAAATTGTCATTCGTCAGTATAATAAGAGTCTCAATGATATAGTAAACTATAAGAGAACCCAAGTATTTATGTTTATTTATTGCAAAGCTTTACCTGGACTAGCATCTGTATTAGAAATCATATAGATGGTTTAAAATTTCATAATCTTATGTAATTCCACAAATTATGCCATCTTGTACATGGTCGGCCATCGGGTCTCATACAATAAAAATTGCAAATTAAGGTTTGAAAATAATAACATTACACTTATAATTTGATTAAAGTATTTTATCATAATACTATGGTAGTTCTTCGCGGTACACCCTGGCTGCGATCAAATTAAATCATAAAAAGTTTAGGTTAGATCATTAATTTGGTCTGTGGTAAGTTGCCCCAGATGTTGATTGTGGTCTTTCATGCATAAAATAGATAGCATGATATGTTTTTGGATACAGCTCTTAATAGCTGACAATGTGCAATGGGAATTGATCAGTGATAGAAGTTACGATTCTTAGTGCATTTGCGTTTCTGTAGTTGGGACCACACAATTTACGGTTACAATTTTGAGTGCCGCAGCGGGTTCGGCACGATGGGTAGTTGAAAGGGCGAGCGCATGGTTACAATATATATATATATATATATATGGCTGCAGAAAGGAGTTTTGCTATTAACTGAAAGGAGACCCTTTGATTCCTCTTGGAGGCCTTAAAGGAACCGAGCAGGGCAAATTCCTAATGTCCACTCCATACGTTCTTGTCGTTGCAGCTGTTATTACTATGTGATTATTCATATAGTATATGAACATGGATGGGCTGCTCACCAACATGAATTAGCCAGCGTGGTGAGTTTATTGGCTTCTTACCTCTGAGTTTAAGATCAAGAAACACCATGGTCTTTCTTCTCAGTGCCTGATAAGGCAGAATGAATGTTTGTGTAAATGATAAATATTTTCCCAATACATATATACAATTATGACAGACAAAAATAAAGCATGGCCCTTATTCCCAGGAGGCTGTAAAGTCACCAACCAAGGCAGCAGTTGGTGGCCGAAGGCGAATGGTGCTAAGAATCCCCTGATTGCGGACCCAGGCTGCCATTTGATGATGACTTTTTATTTAGGTACTTATAATTGCAGATCACTTTCAAGTGAAGGAAGATTGCAAGAATTAGAAGAACTCTCTTATATTAAATGGGACATTATTGGACTTTGTGAAGTTAGAAGAAAAGGTGAAGAGACAATTGATTTAAAAAGTGGACATATACTCTATTATAAAGGCACAAATATTGGAAATACAAGTGGAGTAGGATTCATTATAAATAAAAAGTGGAAGAACAATATTGTGGAGATTGATGGTGTATCGGACAGAGTGGCAAGATTAGTTATACAACTTAATAGCAGATACCAAATGCAGATAATTCAGGTTTATGCCCCAACAAGTTCTCATAGTGATGAAGTAGTAGAAGATTTTTATATGGATGTACAAAAGGTTTTTGATCAGAGTAAAGACCATTTTAAAATTGTTATGGGAGACTTTAATGCTAGAATTGGTAAAAAAAATGAAAGATGAAAGTGCTGTGGGTAATTTTGGTTATGGTAATAGAAATGAGAGAGGACATAGACTTGTGGAGTTTGCAGAAAAAGAAAAACTTTATATTATGAATTCTTTTTTTGAGAAAAATGTTAAAAGGAAATGGACATGGAAGCATCCAAATGAAGGTACAGCAGAATTGGATTATATTTTGACTAACAGGAAATACATATTTCAAGATTGCAATGTTCTTAATAAATTTAACACAGGAAGTGATCATCGATTAGTAAGGTGTAAGATACGTGTTAATGTAAAACTAGAGAGACAAAAATTATTAAGAAAAACAATATTTACAGTTGATATTCCTAATCTTCAGAAACATTCTAATGAATTTAAATTAGAACTTACAAATAGGTTTCAAGTATTAGTAGATTTTGAACATGATTCAGATTTGAATGAAATTAATATGAAAATAACTGATACACTTTTGAAAACTGCAACAAAGATAGCTGGTAGAAAGAAACAGCAATTGACCAATAAAATTTCTACTGAGACTAGAGAATTTATGAAGAAAAGAAGGAATATGAAAATATACAAAAATGATGCATTAAAAAGAATTGAATATCTCGAATTTTGTAAAATGGTGCGGAAAAGAGTTGAAAATGATATAAGAAAGTATAACTGTGAACTAGTAAGGAAAGCTGTAGAAGAAAATAAAAGTCTTAAGAATGTAAAACAACATTTTGGTATTGGTAGGAAATTTATATCTGCAATAAGAAAAAAAAGGAATTATTACTAAAAGGAGAGATGACATCGTGAAATTGGTAGAAGATTTTTATCAAGAATTATATAGTAATAAAGAACAAGTACCTCCTATATCTATTACATCTTCCAAATTGCCCAGAATTTTAAATGAAGAAGTGAGACATGCAATTAAATGTATGAAGAAAGGAAAGGCTTCAGGTAATGATGGAATTATAATTGATATATTAAAAGAAGCAGGTGAAGAAATAGAAAATTTTTTAGCAAAGTTATATACCAAATGTCTAAATGATAAAGATGTACCGGATGATTGGAAGAATGCAGTAATAATATTAATATTTAAAAAAGGTGATAAAGAAGATATTAGAAATTACAGACCTATCAGCCTTTTATCAGTTTTATATAAAATTTTTACCAAGATATTTATTACTCGTCTACAGAGAACATTGGATTTCCACCAACCAAGAGAACAAGTCGGATTTAAAAGTGGTTTTAGTACAGTAGATCATATCCAGTTATTGAGAGAAGTTATAGAAAGGACAAATGAATATGAGTTGCCATTATGCTTAGGATTTGTAGATTATGAAAAGGCATTTGATTCTATAAACATTTCTTCAGTGATTAAAGCATTAGATCATCAAGGTATAGATCCAGGATATTGTCATATTTTAAAGAATATTTATAAAAATGCAACAGCAACAATTAGATTACATAATGACACTGGGAAAGTCAACATTGAGAAAGGTGTAAGACAAGGTGACTCCATATCTCCAAAACTTTTTACAGCAGTGCTGCATGAAGTATTTTGTGGATTAAAATGGGAAACTAAAGGAGTGAAAGTAAATGGTGATTATTTAAGTCATTTAGATTTCGCAGATGATGTAGTTGTTTTTGCAAATAATGCTTCAGATCTGCAGCAAATGTTGCAGGAATTATCAGATGAAAGTAGGAAAGTAGGACTAAAGATAAATGTTAAAAAGACTAAAGTAATGTTTAATCGATTTGCTCAAAATATGAAAATAAAGATTGATTATGATGAATTAGAAGAAGTTAACAGTTACAAATACCTTGGTCAGATTATTAATACAGATGGAAACATAATGGTGGAAATTAATCATAGAATTAAACTTGGTTGGAATGCTTTTGGTAGAAATAACTTGATACTAAAAGGAAATATGCCTATGTGTTTGAAAAGGAAGGTTTTTAACAAAGTGTTTTACCAGTTCTTACTTATGGATCTGAGACTTGGACACTTAATAGAAGAGCAATTCAGAGACTTCAGACCACTCAAAGAAGTATGGAGAGATGTATGTTGGGAGTAACAAGAAGAGATCGTAAACACAATGTATGGGTAAGACAACAAACAGGTGTTACTGACCTCATTGAAAAAATTAAAAGATTGAAGTGGAGTTGGGCTGGACATATTGTTAGAAGAGATGATAATAGATGGACAATTGAAATTTTAAACTGGATTCCAAGAGATTGTAAAAGACCCAGAAATAGACCATATTGAGATGGATGGATGAAATAAGAAAGTGTGCAGGGGTGATGTGGAGAAGAGAAGCTAAAGATCGGAGAAGATGGATTAAACTTGGAGAGACCTTTATCCTGCAGTGGATTGATAATGGTTGATAATGATGATGTATATATATATATATATATATATATATATATATATATATATATATATATATATATATATATATGATGATGATATATATATATAATGTAAATAGTCTATACTCACATATCATTTCTTTCAAATGTTATTAATAAAAGAAAATTAATATTTTACATATAATATAAATTAAATTGCTTTTGTTAAATATTTTTAATATAGAGCAGTTTTGTACTTTAAATAAAATTTTGTAATTCAATGCAACCAAAATAATAATTATTAAAATTAAAATATACAATTCAAAATTATTGATAATTATTAAAATTAAAATATACAATTCAAAATTATTGATACAGTATGACTAAATATTAAGCTTTTCATAATAATAAAATCTTTTATGAAAAATATATATTTACCTATGATTTTATTTTTTTCTGTAGAGTATGTGCACATACATTCTATAAATAACAACCCCCACCCAAGAGCTGTATCATCTTCATCATCATTTTAACCATTAATTAATCATTGTGAGATAGAGATCTTACAAAATTTAATCAAATGTATCCAATTTATAGCTTCTTTTTTCCATATCATACAAATAAACTTTTTTATTTCATTTGCCTATCTCATATGTGGTCTCTTTCTAGATATCTTGCAATCTCTTAGATTCCACTTTAAAGACTTCAATCGTTCAATGCATTATTATATCTTCTAGAAATATGTTGATTCCAATTCCATTTCAACATCTTACTGTTTTAATGACATGAATTATATCTATTTGTTTTTTTCACCAAGTATTTTGCTTTCTATCATTTTTTGAACTCCAATATACAACTCTTATACTTTGTGTTCTGTATTGCATTTTTATAAAATATTCAAGTGTTAGATGCATAAACAATAATTGGGTAAAACACATCTATTAAAAACTTTCTTTTTCAAAACATATAGAAATTTGAATATTAAATTCTTTTTATCAAAAGCACTACATCCAAGTTGAAATCTATGATTAATTGTATCCATTGTTTTTTTCTGTATTTTTAACTTGAACAAAATATAGTATTTGTTGTTAAGACTTTCTTCTTATTTATGATTATCAATTTTCATGTTCTTACTTTCATTGATAATTTTAGCAATATATTTTGTAATTCTGAAGCATTATTTGCATCAGCAACCACATCATCTGAAAAATCTAGATGATGTAAATAATTTTCACTCCTTTTATTCTCTTCATTTTTAAATTTAATCCACCAAAAGCTTTTTGTAAAATTGCTGTAAAAAGTTTTGGAGATGATTTAAATAAAATTTTCATTTATTTTAATTCATTTAACTTCACAATTTAATCCACAAAATGCTTATTGTAAAACTGCTGTAACAAGTTTTAGAGCTATTGAATCACCCTACCATTTGCCTTTATCAATGTTAATCTTAATATCACCGTTGTTTCATTTTGATAAATATTCTTCAAAATACAGAAATATCTTAGATATATATTTTATTGTGTGAAAGCTTTAATTACTATATAAATGTTTTAAAATATAAAATTTTCTGCAATACAAGCTTTTTCATACCTGCATTCAAATATGTAATATATAGGAATTTGAACTCAGACTTTCACACAACCCTCAACTATCCATGCTATTTCATACTGCTGACACCCTTGATCACACACATGTCGAAAAGATGTTTGTTCAAGTGTGTCAGCAGTATGAGATAGTGTGGATAGTTGAGGGTCATGTGAAAATCTGAGTTCAAACTCCCTATACATTATATAAATGTTTATAGAGTCAAATATCTTTTCATAATCCATAAATTCAAGACATACTGACAATTTATATTTATTAGACATCTAGCTTATTTTTTGGTTAGTTTAAATCCAAAAGTTCATTGTAGATAAATTGTAATTAAGTTGGTAAAGATTTTGTACTTAGAAAAAAGATTTAAGAGAACTGTAATTTCTAATATCTTCTTTATCACTTTCCTTAATTATGAATGCTCAGCCATTAATTTTATTATCTATAATTAGCTTCACAGATACCTACATTTTTATGCATTTAGACATATTACTTGTCTAATTGAGAAGTTTACATTTTTCTTATTATTACATTATTATGAATGAGATATTTAATGTATAATTTTATTACCTTATCTGGTTCTTCTGAGATACCAATAATAATTCCACCAACTTTTATAAATTTACATTCTTTATATGTTTAATATCTCATATCTTCATTTGAAATTTTTGATAATTCAGATGGTGTAATAATTTATTTTCTCATTTTTTTTATTATCGTATAATTTTTTATAGAACCTTTCCACACTTTTCATAATAACATTTCCATTTTTAATAATAATTCCATCCTTTATTTTTATTAATGAAATATTTTTTCTTCTAACCCAAGGTAATATTTTGATATTTTCAAAATTTTAATTTTTTTCTATAGTTTATCAATATACAGTTATATTTTCTTACATAATTCTTAACACTAACTTTTAAACAAGGCAAAATTCTCCATACAGTACGGTCACCCTGTGCCAACCAAAATAATCAATGGATGCCAGAAGGTTTATGCATAAAATCCATATCTGGTACCTACTCATCCAATATCCTCAGACTAATTTCTGGCTTGTGGCCTTCATCAGTGAGGAACCTTGGATCTGACAGCACTGCACCTAGATCTTAAGATCTAAAGCAACCCTCCAGCAATCACTTTTTATCTCTACTTAACTACAAAACTATGAGAATGAAATTGAAAACACAAAAATATTTTCAATCTAAGCTCAATAGCTTATATAATCATATGGGTCTGAACTAATATTCTGCCTAATAGGATAGTGGTGGCTATGGTTGTTAAAGAGCCAAAGACACCAAAATGTATGTGTGTCAAACTGAGTTCAGACCCATATGACTATATAAGCTATTGAGCTTAGATTGAAAATATGTTTGTGTTTTCAATTTCATCCTCATAGTTTTGTAGTTAAGTAGAGATAAAAGGTGGCTGCTGGAGGGTTGCATTAAATCCTAAGATCTAAGTGCAGTGCTCTCAGATCCAAGACTCCCCACTGATGAATGCCACAAGCCAGAAACTAGTCTAGGGATATTGGATGAGTAGGAACTAGATAGGGATTTTATGCACAAGCCTTCTGGCATCCATTTATTACTCTGGTTGGCACAGGTTGGTACTTACTGTATGGAGAGTTTTGCCTTGTTTAATAACAATTATGTGCTAGAATAAGAGATGGTGATCATGTGATGTTTAGTGGTTTAACACTAACTTTTCATAGCATTTTACAAAACTACATATATTTAATTCTTCTTAATGGATGACTTTTAAGTACATTTACATTTCTTTTTCTTTATATATTCTTTTGACTCAGTTAAAAATTTACTGGTGAATTGTTGCTTTCATGTATCAGCAATCTTTGCTGCAGCATGTAATAGAGTATCAATTATCTTCTTATTAGTTTTAATTAAGTTGGAACCATTTTCAAAGTTTCTTAATATTTTGAAATGATGATCAAATTCTAATTTAAATTCATTGAAGTGTTTTTGAAGATCAGAAAAAAATATTGTTAATAATGTCTTTTTTAATAGTTTGGGATCTCACTAGCTCACACATCTTACATCTGACTAATTAAAGATAACTTCCTGTGTGAAATCTTCAAGAATATTACAATCTTAAAATACTAGCCAATTTTATTACATCTTCATTTGGATATTTCCATGTCTAACTTAGTTTGGTAATTTTTCTCAAAGAAGAAATTTATAATATTCAATTTTTTTTTTTCAAATTTCACAATGTTATAGTATCTTCTTATTCTATCACTATATCCAAATTTATCTAAGCACTTTCTTCTTTTAATTATTTTCAATTCTAGTATTAAACTCTTCCATGAAAATTTTAAAATGTTGTTTGATGTAATCAAAAACAATGTATAAACACTCGCACAAGCACATTTATAAATTTGAATTATTTACAGCTATTATTTTTCATTAACTTGAATAAATATATTTGTCAACAGTCTGATATTCAAACAATTTCCACAATGTTGTTCTTTCAGTTTTTATTAATAAAGATTTCCTTTCCATTTCTGCTTCCAATATTTGCCCTTTTGTGTTAAAGTTCATACACAATTTTTAAATCAATAGTTTTTTCACATTTTTTTTTCACTTCATAAAGTCCAATGATATCCTATTTAATATGAGACAGTTATTCTTCATGTAACCTTTCTTCATTCAAAGTGATCTAAAATTGTTGAAATTAAGTAAAAAGTCATCATAAAATAGCATCCTTAAATTCCAATAAGAGATTCTTACATTCTCAAATTTTGATCACCATTGTTGTCTTAGTTATTATAAAACATTTTATAGCCTCATTGACATAAAGACCATAATTAAATTAGTTTTGTCTGTTATAATTATAAATATATAATTTTAAAAATTCATCAAAAATACATTTATCCTTTCTTCAACAAATACCATTTCATTTGTAAAACATCAGGCATCTGAGAAAGAAGACCAAAGCCATAAACTCATTGCATTGGAAGATGCACGTTTGTGAGAATCTCTTTCACATTCATTTACTATATAAATGATTACATAGTAATAACAGTTGCACCAAAAAATTTAAATTGTTCAGTTTCTTTAAAACCTCAAAGACAAATCAAATGATATTTTTTCCATAAATTATAAGCCTCTTTCTACAGCTAGAAAGCTGTATATTTAGATTAAAAACTTTCAGGGATTAATTATGATGCAAACAATTAAAAGAATGAAAATATTTTCATGCAAAAACTACAGAATTTTATTAACAGTTATAAGCTAAAGTACTTTGGTCTAGTATTAAACATTAGTTTTTTATGTTATGAATGTATATCAGTATGAATATCTAATAAAAGATAACTGATGATATAACTGATGATTGGTTCTCTCTCCAAACTTTCTGCAGCACTATCTCTAAATCAAGACTTATATCAAGCATTTTAAAGCAATAGCTGTCTGGATTGTGGACTAACCCACAGGCACCAAATTTTGTTTTAAATTGGGAAAATCTGTTTTGAAAATATTTTAAATAATTATGGCAGAGAAACTATGTACCATGAGATTTTTCAAGTGGTTTACATAATGGCAAGGGGGCTTGATGATAAATCATATGGAACACATTGTTACATTTAATGTTATAAAGTATTGACTAGAAATGTTGCATCTTAATTTTTTATTATTATAAAGAATAGGTAAACTATGTCACTATGTGACATATACATTTATTCAAAGATGGCACTGCAGGTGTCACAGAGATAAATCCACTTACCTTTCACTAAAACAAATTGTACAATGTTTTTAATACTTGGTTTGTTTGCATGCAGATTTTCTTATTAAATCAATCTTCATACTTCCACATATTTTTTTAAAATCATGTATGTGCTTTTGGTAGAAATAACTTGATGTTTAAATTTTTGTTTTTTTTTTTTTTTTTTTTTTTTTTTTTATTTGTGGTTTTGAGTCTTTAAAAGAGAAGAAAAAAAAAATTCAGAACTCTAAAAGGGAGGGAGGGGTATAGGGGGGGGGGAGAAAAAAAAGAAGAGAACAAAAAAAGGGGGAAAGAAAAAAAAAAGAAAAATACATTTTTTAATAAATAAAAAGATAAAAATGAAGTTGAGGAGGGGGGATGGTTAGAAGAGAGGAAAAAAAAGGAGAAAAAAAAGATAATTTAAAATTTTAAAAGGATTTAAAGGAAGCCAAAAAGAGAGAAAAAGTGAGAAGGGGGGGGGGGAAAAAAAAAAGAGGAAGGGGGGTTGGGGGGAGGAGAGGAAAAAAAGAGGAGGAAGAGATGGATTAAACTTGGAGAGACCTTCATTGTGCAGTGGATTGATAATGGTTGATGATGATGATGTTTAAATTTTAAAAATCAGATATATTAATCTTTAACTGGGGTTTAAAATTTATATTTGTGCTAGAAATAATCTCTGGCTTAGTAAGTGATTTATGATAATCATTACTGTATTTATCTGAGATGGATAGTGTCAAAGTTGAGGGTGGAGTAGATTCAACACTTGTAAATCAAAATGTAACAATTTATTATAGATAAGTACTCTATATAACAGAAATATATATGAGAGATGGTGACCTGGGCCAACTAATGAGTGCTGGTTCAGCATGAAATGTATTTTGGGATCATTTGCCTTGTAACGTATCTTTATTTATATGATTTTAAAAAGAATGTGTGAAAGTATGGAGGTTGTTTAATATATTCATAAAGATATTAGACATGGAAAAGAGAAAAGTGAATAACTTCATCTGTGTGTATGTTTAAATTTTGAAAATCAGATATAATCTTTAACTGAGGTTTAAATTGATCTTTGTAATAGAGATAATCTCTAGTTTATAAATGATCAGTGACAATTCTTATAGTATTTATCTGAAGTGGATGGTGTCGAAGTTATGGGTGGAGTAAATTTAACACTTGTAAATCAAAATGTAAATAAAAATAAATAGTTGGTATATCTATTAAGAAAAAAAAAACACTAACTCACTAATCTCAAAGCTGCTAATGATTAAATTATGTTTCAACAACTTAAAATCCTAACATAGATCATCAAAATATTAATTAGAACTAGAAAATCAACAATTTATTGATTTAAATAAGAGATGTTTTTTTCACTCTGATGCCATCTATTGCGAGATTGATTAAACAGTGTTTACCATATGAATATAATTTAATCCCGAACTTCAGATTGGTTTCTGTCTTTTGTATTTATCAGGGAGAGATTGTATGCTCATGCATACTGTAGATAGTGCTATAGTATTAAAAAAAGCAACTGCTCTTGTTTATAAGGCTATAATAAACTGAAAGGAATCAAATTATTATTTTTGATAATGTTTTGAATTCACAGCAACTAATATTATAAACTAATATATTCTTGCAGAAATAAGTGCAATCACAACAATTCATCATAAGTATAAAAATTGAATAAAAGGCAATCACATGACAAATCAATTCTAATTATTATTTCTAAATAATACATGAGCAATTTAAAAGTATTGCAGTTTGTAATGTTAATTGACTATTTATTTGTCTGCATTACAGTGACATGTTTATTTCATATTTAAAGAGGTTTATTTAAACTTCATTGTATCAATATTTCATACTCTGTAGTCAAGTTGCAAGCTTTAAGTGTCCATATATATCCAATGGAGCATTAGTAAAAATGGATTTCCATTCTTGCTATTAAAAGGTGTGAAGGATGCCTTGACAGCAGTCAGAAATACTGATTACTATATTTTACTGTGAATGATTAGGTGGTTACTGGTTGAAATTTAATTGCAATTCTAATTAGTATAAAGTTAGTAATTGAAAAACTGCAGTACTATATTTGGAAATAAACTTTTTTATTATTTTTGTGATTGGTTATATCTTGCTGATATTTTACTTTATACAGGAACAAAAATATATCTTTTGTTATTCTCAACATACAAAAAAGTTTCCAAAAAGTCACCATTTGTCTTATATTTGATGACATTAAGTTATTTCTAAGACAACCTTTTATTACATCTCTGCAATAAATTACTTGATATTTTTGTGTATAATGAAAATACTTTATCCACATGATGGAAACATAATTGGTAAAATGAATCATAGAATTAAAATTTGTAAAGGTTCTTTTTATTTCATAAAAAAAATTAGAGTATTATAAAAGGGAAAAATGGTCTATGTGTTTAAAAGATTGATTTTAATATGTGAATTATGAATCTAAGATTTGGACATCACATGTGAAATGCAGAATCTGAAGTTGATACAATAAAGTATAAAAAATATATTTCAGAATTAATGAGAAGAGTTTATAAGTGAAATACATGGGTAAAATAAAAAATAAATATCACTAATTTAATCAAGAAAATTTAGATTTTAAAATGCGCAAAATAAAATCAATGTGAGAAGATTTCTAAAGTAAAGAGACAAGATTTGAATATAAGCACTAAAATTAAGTTGAAGATATATTTATCCTGCTTTGAGAAATAGTAATTGAAAATGATAGCGATATATATTCTGAAGCACCAAAATATTTTTAAATATTTTTGAAAATACTAAAATTTACTGGACAATCATTCTTCCAGATCTGACAAGTAGATAATGTAGTTATATATCAAATCAGAAATTTTCAAAGTATAAATCATCCAAGCGTATGATATAATTTAAATTAATACAGAATTTACAGTTAATTTATATTAGATTTGATTTTACTAATCATTTCGCAGTCAATTAATCTATCATTGTAATTGAATTTTCATTAATTATAGTAATCTATAATTATGTATTTTTAAAAAAATCAGAAACATTTTTTTATTTAAAAACTCTAATTATTAGTATTTAAGTTCTCTAAAACTATTATAGCCGAGCTCGTAAAGAGTAATTTAAAGATGTTTTTTTTTTCCCGTTCACTTATTTAAATAAGCATCTTTGAATTAAATATACAGAATATTGTCAGAAAACTTGTAAAAATATTTTAACATTACGTGTTTAAAGCATTTTGGTAATAGTATAGTATTTTGAGTTTTCTTCTGAAATAAGGTTGAGATAACAGCGCAATAAAACACTGTGACCAAATAATAACACTTAATCAACGCTATTGATTTATAATTATTATTATTTTTAGCCATTATTAATCATCCATTTCAGATTGAAACTCTCTTTAATCTAATTTTTCCAATTACTGGATTTTCTTCTCCATGTTACTTCAGCAAACTTCTTTATTTTTTCCATCTATCTCATATGTGACCTCTTTTTTCCTTAAGTGTTTTATTGTTTTTTGGGATAAAATTTGTACTTCAGCTGTTTTTTATTTATTGGTATTTCTTCTTACAATTTATACATCTTATTTCATTAATTCCTCATAATTGTTTCAATAATGTCAGCAATACCTATTTATTTTCCGACCCATATATTTTGTTTTTAATCCCATCTAGTTTCCTAGAAGCTACATCTTTCTATACTTTACTATCTGATTTAAAGTCTGTGATCTCTTTTAGTCTCAATCTTACTAATTTAGCATTCTTAATTTACATCTAAATTCTAAATTGTAATAAGAATCAATATAAAAATAATATTTTTTATTTAAAGAATTAAACAGTTTAATGTTATAAAAAAGAATAATATTTAATTGTCTTCCACTATCAAAAATTAATCAAACACACAACTAATTTTTAGTGTACGGGTGCACCTATATAATAAAGATGTGTATATATATTGGGATTGACACTAGGCACATCGATATTCGACACCCGAGGGCACCATTAAACTTATGGTTAAATATCTGAGCAAGAAACATCATAGGGGAGCTTTCAGGTGGGAATATTAATTATAAAACCTACATAGTTACACCATTAAGAACAGATACCTAAAATTGCCTTTAATTCATGCAAAACAGAGATTTTTTAGAAATATCAATTAGTGGAACAGATAATAGTAAACTAAACATTAAAACTGATCTAATAACAAATAAAATAAAGTTTATAAATAGTTCAATATAATACATAAATGTATGTCAATTGAAATTGCCCCTTTTAAGTTTTGCATACATTGCATTTGATATCTGATAGCTTTTAAAGATTAATATTCACAAAAACATACATTATAAAGCTATGTAATCTCTGAAAACTATTAAGTAACTCTATTATTTATGTGACTCTGTTAGATATATGTTAGCTAAGTTATGATGTGCCCACATATATATTCCACTTTTGCATTAAAAATCAGCAATAATAAAACAGCTTAAATTAACTATAAATGTTCACAATATGCAAGCCATTATAAAATCAGATTTATACATTATATATTAGATCCCCTATCATGCTAAAATAAAACTACATGATAAATAGCCTCTAGAACACAGAATACAAATTAAAATCAAATTCATGTGGTGATAAGCAAAATCAAAGTCATTCATATATTATTTAAGCCCCTGATCTTAGACTCCTTATTTTTTTGTCTCAATAGGTAGACAGCACAAAAGCTTGTATGTATATATTAAAAGTGAATATTATAAGCTAAAGTCACAAAACATTTGCTTAAAGATTTAAAGTCTTTTGAGAATCTAAATATATTTTTGGATAAAAATCATTTCATTGTGATAAATACTGTTACATCAGAGTTAAATGCTGCAATATACTTCACAAGGATGTTTTTAAAAAAATAACAACTACTATTGCTATTATATAAATGAAACTGGATTTAACACTGTAAAATATTGAATATGGAATATTTTATTAAAAATAAAAACAGGTTGTCAAAATGAATACTTTTAATGGATCACTAATAACTTGGAATGAGTATAAATTATATATATTGTAATCTCCATTGCAGAGGTTATATGCACTACTTTTTGATAAATATGTATGCATTTATGTTTTCTAAATGTATAAAAATCATGTGTGTAAAATGAATTATGAAAAAAGTGAAAATAATAACCGACTATTTTAAAATATGTTGCTATGGAAACCAGTCACAATATGAGAGGGAAGAAAAGAACACTTAATCTATTTTTTAACAAAAGAGTGAAAGAAAACTTTTTTTTATTTTTCTATTGACAAAATTGATGTCAAAATTTTTTTAATGATTATTCAAGTAGATATAAAGCAGTTTCAGAGGTAATGGTTTCAGAGTGCTGCACCCTAAAATTTCCATTAACCTTTTTTGCTGATTATTTTATTGGCCAAGTGAGGTAAAAGTCTAAACTTTTAATTGGTCAATTTACAAACTCAAGCATCAAAATATATTCATCTTTTAATATTATATTCACTTTAGTTTCATTTGTAAAAAGTATATTAATTTGTCAGGTTATGAAAGTGAATGAAAGTTTTTTCAAAAATAAATTTTTATTTATAATTATAAAAATATTTGATAGCAACAAATCTAAAACAAACATTACTCACCAATCAAAAAGTTTTGCTGACATCAGTGATTTCTTTCCCAATTTTACATTGCAGATAAGTAAATAATTTTTGCTAAAGTCTTAACTATTCTTCTAAAATAATTTTATTTTTACCATATTTTATCAAAATAATTTATAATTTGTCAAAAAATACTTTTAAAATGATCTAAAACATTCGTTTATTATTTTCGAAATGAAACAAAAGAAATCCTAGCAGTAAAAGTTGTTGACAACCATTTTCTTTGTTGTCGAAATTTAACAGCCAACCAGATTCAAGAAAGGATAGCCTTCTTTCTTTGTTAGACTTTCAATGTCAGTTTTATTGATTTTTTACTTGTAAAATAATTCAAGAGAGGGCAGCACCTTACAGAATGTTTTATAACTTTTCAAATGACGCGATTTGAACGATGGGAAGCTGACGGGAAATCATCACATTTTTAGCCATAACTAGCAAAAAGTGGGTTAATGTAGTTTATTATGGAACTATAAATAAAAGAATGCTATAAAATTTACTTTGACTCTGCAGGTCTATTAATTGCTTGCAGATGCTTAAAATATATGATGCTTTGCAAAAAAAAACTTGCCATCTAATTATTTATTAAATAAAAATACTCTTCTATGACTGGATTTATAAAGTTGCATAATTTCAACACCCTCAATCATAGGAAAAACTTCATGGGAAGAAATTATGAACAGAACTTAATGAAACAAACTATGAGAAATTTAAAAATATCAAAAATTGTTTGCAGGCACTTAAAATGAGAATTTTTATAGCCATATATCTCAATTTAAATGTTAAAGAAAAGTGAGCTCACTGGAACATAAATAGATAACTGAATAAACTTAGTATAAAATTTTTTTTATAAATTGTTATAAATAAACAATGACTTTTTTCTGTCATGATGCTCTTCATATACATACTTAGCAATTCAAAACCAAAATAATTAATAAAATGATCAATCATATAATATACTCAGACAAATTTAATGTCAGATTCAAAATTCCTATACATTTAAACAATTTTATTAAGATCACAACTAACAAAATTTTAACATTGGACCAGCCCAATGTTGTTTATGCTGTAAACTATAGCCAAAGACTGCCCATATATATATATATATATATATATATATATATATATATATATATATATATATATATATATATATATATATATATATATATATATATATATATATGTCATGGTGATTACCAGGGAAAATCTTAGAACTAGAATGACTAAAATTTACTAATGTATAAAAAATCTAAGACTAAGCCTGAAGCTATTATTTCATCTGTCTTTCATAATCATGAAAGAGAGAACAGACATAGTTGTGATCTAAATGTTGTCAAAATTATGTGTGAAGAAAGAAATGACTGTGAACATAAAATAAAGGTGTGGTTCATTACACAAAATGAATATGGAATGAACAAAAAATCAAATAGCATTCAAATCAGCAAAAATTAATGTTCTCAGCAGACTAACCATAAATATAATGTGATAGCATTGAAAGTGTACTTGAGTACAATAGATCTTTCTGAATTTTATATTTAAACTTTTATTTAATATTTTTTATATTAGATGTAAATCATCATCAATAAACAGTATTCTGTCAAATGAACAGGTCCAGAGAATAGTCACATCATCAATTACTCCATTTCTTCATTCCATTCTGTTAATTGCCCAGCTCTTCAATTCCATATAATTTTTCTCATCTTTTATATTATCCAACAATGTCAATCTCTTCCATCCTTTCTTCTTACTTCCATTTACCAACCCTTCAAAACATTTTTCATTAAACTATAATCTCTTCTTAATATATGTCCAATCCAGTTTGTCAATCTCTCTCTGATTTTTTTATTAACATTGTTTGTTCATTTACTCTTTTCAAAACTTCTTCATTTGTTATTTTATTCATCCAATTGATTTTTTCCATTATTTTCCTATCTACATCTTAAGGGCTTCCAATTATTATACTATTTTTATTACTTAATTCTAAAAAATAATACTCCTTTATGATTGTTTATCTTATAATATAAATCTTTATTATATTATAACAACTTATAAATACATTAACATAATAATTATATATATATATATATAAAAGCCTTTTTTGTAATTCTAAATTTTTTACCCTTTTCAATATAATGCCTTCTACTAATAGCAACACGTATATTACATACATAGTGACATCTACCGACATTTTCTGTAATTCATTATTCTATCAATTTATTTATGCTATTGAAAGGAGGGATGATAGATCTGCATTATATGTTTATTATTTAAAATTTGGACATAAAATAGATTGTATTAAAAATATAAGACCATTAAATTATATAAAGGAAATAAATAAAATGAAAATATATGAAACAAATTATATAAAATATAATATAAATACATGTATGAACATTTACAAAAAGTCAATTAATTTAAAGAATGATTGGGTAATGGATAAAGAATGGAAAGTAATATAAAGGGAAATATATAAATAAATTGGTAGAAATAATGAATTACAGGAAATGTTGGTAGATGTTGCTATGTAAATAATATATGTGTTACTATTAGTAGGAGGTATTATATTGGAAAAGATAAAAAAATTTAGAATTACCGAAAAAGGCTTATATATATATATATATATTATGTTAATGTATTTATAAACTGTTGTTATAATATAATAAAGATTTATATTATACTTTATTGATTATTTTCATTATAGTCATTAATAAAAATATTGTTATTAATAATAATTTTGTTGTTTGTTTATTTCTTATCCAAATTCCAAGTAAATTATTTTATTTTGTTTTTTTAATAATATTATTGTGAAGAGTATAGTAGTCAGGAGATATGACTGTTTCTGCATAAAGACTTGTCCTTTACGTGGCACCCACAAATTAATTAATAAAAATAAAACTTGTATTGTCACTCCACTATGTACACAATCACCTGTTAGACATTAATAATTCTCCTAGAACTAAAATTAATTTACAAATATTGTCATTTTATTGTTATTTTGACCAATTTCCATTACTAGTAGTATATTTTTCTTCTTATAATTAGGTAAAATCATTACAATATAATGTCAACGTACATAATAGAACATGTTATGGAATTTTCCTCAGAATATATAGAATATGTTGAACTATAAATTATAATAATAATAATAATAATAATAATAATAATAATAATAATAATAATAATAATAATAATAATAATAATAATAATAATAATAATAATAATAATAATAATAATAATAATAATAATGATGATGATGATGATGATGATGTTCAGAAATAATAACATAAATTTTAATGAACTAAACTGTAATTTAAACTGTATTATAAATTTCTTGATGTGAAGGAAAATTAATAATCTTTGTAATGATCTTGCCTATTTAAATGAATATTTATATTTTAATAATCTTCTCTAAACATAATAACTGTAAGTAGCTATTATATTATTATATTATATCTATACTGTTCTAATCTATGGTCATGCCTATTTTATTTTATATTATTTATATTGTATTGAATTTATGATGTGCCATGTTTCAAGATGTAGACTAGTAATATTAATAATTTGGAGAAATGATTAGAAGTGCTCACATAGTATATTTAAGTCACTTCTTTAGGGCACACATAAAGCTTCATCTTGATACCTATTTTATATGTATTTAATTAGGCTACTATGTTTAGCTTATCAGAATAAGGGTTTGCATGTTAATAAATATGTTTAGTCAATAATGACAAGAATGACATTAGGAAGCATATTGTAAATAATTAGTTAATTAAGTCACAAATATGCTTTACCACTCTTAGTTTATCATAAATTATATAGATTTAATTAATAAACTAGATCATTTTAATTAATCCTTTTTCACATATTTTAAGTATGCTAAATCATGAACTGGGAAAAAGTAGTTTTGCTGATTGAAACTATATATGGAATTTATTCCGCATTTATTTAATTATTAAAAATACATAGTAGTATTTGTATAGGTGTTGCAAATATATCTTTATAAGGCATGTAGAATGTATAACATCTTGCTATATCTCTGATGGGTTCTCTTAATAAGGCTGTCTCCTCCATAATTTCAGGCTAAGACTACCAAGCATGTTACTGGGTTTAAGGCCAGAACACTTGATTTGCCAATCTGAGCCCCTGAACGTATTGTTTTTTATTAATGTAGCAAGCCATTCAGTTTTTAGGGCACTGAATACTTGATATGGAAGCCTGTAAGTAATAATATATTGGCACCATGATTATTTAATTTAGTTTTAACACTATGGTTACAGTTGCCATGTTACAAACACCAGTTCATCCCTCCATTATTTTTCAATTCAGCATTGATTCAAACTCTGGATTCAGTTTATATAAAATGATCCACATAGGGAGCACATTTACTTCTCAGTATGTAATTTTAGTAAATAAGTTATATTTAATATTATCATTCTTGTAAGATTTAACTCTTAGCAAACCTCACAGGAATGACATAACATAATTCAGGTGTGAGTATAACCATATATAATATTAACTTGTAATGAACTTAAAATTAAATGAATTAAAGTGCATAAAGATGAGAACTTGTATTTAACCCTACTCATCATTGTAAAAGCACCTGAGAGTATAAATTGCAATGTACTTATATTTTGTATTGTCACTTATATTCTAATAATTAAATATTTTATAACTTATACATGTTTAGTGTGTTACTTGCAACTCATTCTAAATTTTATCCAAATCTATTTAAAGTTAGTATTAATTATTAATAGATGCATTATCTAGCCAGCCATTTATGTGTTTAGTTAATTTAGTATTAATTTAGTTATTCCCTGAGTCTCATGTTCCACTCTTTGTTACTGCTGGCATGTGAATTAAAAGTCTGACTGCAACCTCATATCTGTCATCCATAGGGTAGTAAATCATGAAGTATTAATGAAGAAACTGAGGGGTGATATGATTTGAGGACTCAACTGCTCATCTAGATCAGCTTTGGGATAATTTGCCAAAACTTTTGATTTTGTGGTGTGAATGTGCAAATATGACCATTATAATATATAATATCAAACTGTAGACAAATAAAAAACTGACATTTTATCATTTTATTCATTTGTTGGAAATTGTAGAGTTAATTTCAATGCTTATTTTGTTATATATTATGAAATATAAAATATTCAATGTGATTGAGTAGCAAATCAAAGAATAAGTTTTCTGAATTGAAATCAAGCCATTGAACATCATTTATATGGTCTGTCAAAGTTAACTATTTGATTATTATCATTATGAGATGATACATATTACATTTTAATCATCATAAGGAAACCACCCTGACACATGTGCTGTATGAATTTATAATGCTGAGGAATACTTTCAGTCTCTAAACACAGGGTAGAGTCTTTGAAAAGATATGATGAATCCAGCTTATCTTTTTTACCTAAATGTATATTTGTAGGCAAATAGGAAGGTGATGGCTATGGTTATAAAAGAACCAAAGACACCAAAATGTATACGTGCTGAATTGAGTTCAGACCCATATGACTAAATAAGCTACTGATCTTAGATTGAAAATATTTGTGTTTTTCAATTTTATTCTCATAGTTTTGTAGAGATAAAAGGTGGCTGCTGGAGGGTTGCATTTGATCTTAAGATCTAGGTGCAGTGCTCTCAGTTCAAAGACTCCTCACTGATGAAGGCCACAAGCCAGAAACTAGTTTGGGAATATTGGATGAGTAGGAACTACATAGGGATTTTATGCACAAATCTTCTGGCATTTATTGATTACTCTGTTTTGCTTTGAGTGGCACTATTGTATGGAGAGAGTTTTTAACAATTATGAGCAAGCATGGGAGATAGTGATCTAGTGATGTTTAAAGGTTCAAATCTTAAGTATTAGAAATATGTGTAGGTCTTAATTAATCACCTTTAATTCCATTCACTATATATTAATAAATTATATTTGCAAATTTTTTACAATTTACTGTACTTCAGTAATAGATATAATATTATATATATATATATATAGCTAATAATTTATTATAGTGCAGGGTGTTTTTATTTTGTAATAGTCATAAGAAAAACACTCTGACCCATGCACTGTATGAATTTAAATCTGAGGAATACTCCCACTTTAAAAACAGGATATACTCTGGCATTCTTATCTTTTTGAAAGCTCTATCTTATGTTTAGAGTGAGAGAATGCTTCAGCTTTATAAACTCATACAGTACATGTCAGGGGTGCTTCTCTTATGATTATTACAAATAAAACATGGTGTTAGATAAATAAATAATTAATTATATATTTTACACTTTAATAAATTATGTTAATAATATATTCTGTTAATAAAAATATCATTATAACGTATGTCATAGTTATTTCAATTAATTAGTAAACATCAATATTTTAATACATAATTTATTCTGTTTCACCAATTTAAATGACACTGACTGTCGAAAGAAAAAAAAATCATAATTTTTAAAAAAAATTTGAAATGTCTGTTAATAAATGATGATTGCAGCATATATAAAAGTTATCACCGGAAGTAGTAGTATTCCAATACGATATGGGCGTTAGTTTTATTAACATTTGTGGCAGAAAAGCATTTGAAAGATCAGATTATAGTAAAATATGTATTAAATTGATTTTTTAAATCTTATTTTTATTTTGAAATATTAATTTCCATTAACAAACCTGTCAGAATTAATTATGTTTAATATTTCAAAACACTATATATCATTTTGCTTTTATCCAATAATTTATATATTTATTAATTTATCACTGATGACAACATTGACAGTTATAACAAGAAAAAATAATGAACTAAAAAAAAATCCTCTTCAAAAAAATATCGGTAATTAAAAGAAAAACAGATGGCAGTGTAATTAAAAAGTGTAATATAAAAAAATATTAATCAAATAATTAAATAAAAAAAGTATTTTATTGGGAAGAAATTGTTCAAAAAATATTTTTTGTAAAAGAATTATTTAAAATTAAAAACGGGTTTCTGATTTTTTTCCTCAAAATATTTGCAACATCTAATTTTTTATTTTTTTGAGAATTACGATTAATCTAAGCACATACGTTTATGTAGAAGATGGTATACGTTTTAATTAGAAAACTTCATTTATACAACTTAAAAATTATATGGATATAATATTTATCGCACAATGGAAATAACTTAAGGAATGTGCAAATAAATGTGAATAAACTTAATCTTGGATTTATAAAAAATATCCTGACTGATTCTATTACAATAACTATATTATTAATGATATGATCTAACAAATAATGAAGCTGGAACTTTATAAGCAATATAGAGATTTGAAAACTGATGCAGTGATGGGAAAGAAATTTCAAGAATGATGAAAGAATTAAACTGCGAAAAAAATGGAATTAGTAAAATTTAATTATTTGTAGATTAAAATAACTAAATATTTTTTATAGCAATAAACTTAACTATTATACACAATCTTATGGAATTAGGGCATGGAATACTTTATTGGATAATACTATGGTTATTTTAAATAAGATATCCATTTAAGTAATTTATTTACTTTGAGACTGAATAAATATATATATATATAATACAGCTTAATAAATTTAAAGCAACTTTTTTACACTTTTTAAAAAACGGAAAAGTTGCAGATTCTGATAAGATAAGTGGAGAAGTTTCAAAATATGTTTGTGAAGGAAAGACCCAAAACTAACAGGGATCATTCTCTTGTTTGTGCACCTGTTGTAGTATATACTTCTACTGTTACATACTTCTTGAAAGAACCTTTCTACATCAATCTGTCAAATGATATTGCTGTGTGAGATCGTGGGGCCATGTAGCACATTTTTTGAAAAGTGTGTTTCACATTTTTGTCAGTTTTTTTTTATAATGGTTGAATGGTCAAAGAATGTGAAATACTGTTTTTATTTGCAGAAAATGACAAGGAAAACAGTTGTAATATTTAAATGATTTATAAGCAAGCTGATATCATAAATTCATAAGTGTATGAGTAGTTTAATTAAAAATGTTAAATTCACCACATCCCTAAAAAGCTTGACAAGTGAAGTCCAAAATCAAAACAATGCTAATTTTTTGACACAAAAAACATTTTCCTCTTAGATTTAGTTTGTAATGATCAGACATTTTATCTGTAAGTTCTGAAATATTTATGTGATGTGATAAAATGTAGACATTCCATTTTGTGGCCAAAAAAAGTAAGCAAACTCCACACCAACAAAGTATCATTTCTCAAAGCCTTGAGTGTGAAACACTTTTTAAGCAAATTAAGCATGACACAGCTTATCTATCAGCCATATTTATTTGACCTTGCTTCTAGTAATTTTTTTAATGTCTCAAATAAAAAATAGCATAACTTTTTTTTGCACACTTAGAGGCAGTGGGGGGAAATGATAGAGGCACTTTATCTTGCATTTCCATTTTCTGCCCTAACCCATATTGTTCTCTATCCTGCTCCCATTTCTATAACATAATCTTTGTCAATTCCATGGGCTTTATATCTAAATTCCTTTTATCTTTTTCCAAACCCAGTATAGAAATCCATAATCCACTTTCTGTATAATTACTTTGTTTATATTTATTGTTCCATAACATCATTATTTGTGCCCTTTATACTTGCAAGCATTTACATTCAATTAACAGGTGCCTAACATTTTCTTTGCCTTCCTTATACAACTGTCAGACTAAATCATCCACATTTTCCCATTTATGTGTACATTATCTTGTTGCAAAAGATCCTGTTCATGTCTTAAACAGTAAACTACTTTTCTTGCAATTATCATAAATTAACTCACATCCAATATTCTGTTTACTTCTATATATATTTAAACTCTTTGTTACTCTCCATACTAATTCTCCATCTCTTCAACTTCCTACTTTTTATTAACGCATCTATTGTTCTATCAATTCCTCACAACTATTACACTCAACAGTTCTCTTAACACAATCATTCCACCTTTTGTATAAGTATACTAATATAAATTCTTTATCCAAATCTTTTGCATACTGCACCACTTTTCTCACCCATCTTGTTGCCTGCTCTTTACTCATAACTTAATTAAATACTATTTTGCCCATGCTCTTATTATCGATAAACTGCAATCTACTGAACATTTTCATTCTGATTTTTGCATCTCTCATATAAAAAGTTGACCATTCCAATTCCCCTTGAACTGCCTCCTTTGTCATCTATAAATCTGCATGCTGATGCATGTCTTCCTACTTCTCTTTCTACTTTTTTAAAGTAATCTAACCCCTTTATTTACACATAATACATCATTATGTTAACCATGTTACTGACACTCTCTTCCATACAATTGTAGCTATATCATATTTATTATATGAAACACTGTTAATTTTTTATCACTCCCTTTCTTTTCTTTGCTTCATTTATCAATTTTTTTCTCCCATTCATCCAAGCAATTTTTCTAATTCCCAAATAGTTATACCTCATCATCACACTTAATTTTATATCACCCAATAAAATGCTTTGTCTTTTCTTTCCCTTGTATTAGACATCATTACTTTTGATTTTTCTCCACTAAATTTACTTTCCATCTCTTTACCCACTCTTGTACATGTCTTCAGCATAACTTCCACATCTTCTCTTCTGTGCACAAGAAGATATCATCTGTAAATAAAAAGACATGATAATGTATTTACTCCCTTGCCACCTATTAATGGTATCTCTACCTCTCTTCATAGTCTTCTCTTGCTCTCTCCATTTCTCTCAAATACAAAAAAATAGTTGACATAGGGTATCCTTGTCTTAGTTCTACCCCATTTTAACTTTAACTAATTCAATATTCACTATTTCATACATATCAATTATGTCATCAGTGGTTTGATGACTTCCTCTATTGTCAAAATGTGTCCCAGAATGCATATTAAGATGCTATCCATTATTTTATATTTCAACTAAAAATGAGGATATAAGTCAGATGTAAAGCAGATAAGTTTTTAGTTCATATCCAATATCTTTCTTTGATTATTGGTACTGTTGATTTCTCACAATGGTAGAGTGGATGCTTCAAAAACTAAAAATTCCTGAATTGATGTTCAACTGAGAAAAATAAAATGAAATTTCTTTAATCATCACATGATTTCTTGTACAAATAACATATGATTATTACAAATATCAACTAGAAGTTATTTTTTGACTTCAAAATTCTGTATTAGATAAATATAAACAGTCTGATTTTTTTAATACTTCATGATAATTATAAATATTTCTGACTATCTCATTTTTAGTAAATTTATTAAATACACATAACTTCTAGCAAATGAAAAATTGATACACTCTGCTAAGATCAAATCTGGTATTAATGAAGGCAGCCATTTTATTTTATTAAAAAATTACTTCACCTAAAATTATTGCTTTTTAAAATGTTTTTGCTGTGGGAAGGGGGGGGGGATATAAATAGAAGAAAATTATTATTTAAAGGATTAAAGTCCTTTATGGGCGTTTGAATTTTAACAAAATGCAAGAAATAAAACTAAAAAGTTTAATATTGATTATAATTTAATACTAATCTTTCAAGTTGTACCTACCATTAGATTGCTTTTAAACTATTTTTAAAGTGATTTTTAGCATCGGAAACTACAAATTCCACAATTGTATCATTTTAATCAGAAAAAATAAATACTTTCAGGTTTAGAATATATTATAATACCAGTTATGTTAAATGAATGAAATTTATAAATGTAAAAAAAAAAGTACAATGTAAAATAAGTAATATTGTTAATAGTTCTGGTGGTCACGTGACAGTACACATACAAATAGGTGGTTAAGACAACCTTTTGATTGACTAAATTGTCATTTATGTTTTACTTCTTTCGAAGAAAATTGATCCAGTGATGCTTTATCAGTGATAAGAATGCAATATATGATTTGATTCAGAGATAAAATAATGAATTCAAAATTTAAAGATTTCTGAATGAAACATCAGCACTTTCCTTTTCAATGCTTGAATACTGTATGATTCTGCCAAGTAATGATCTATTTGATTAACACTCAGGGCACTGCATACTATATAATCAGAATTTACTGCAAATGAAATTTAAAGAATGAAATATGATAGATACAGTTTCTTTGTTGCAATTACTGCAGAGAATAATTGAGAAGATTGTGACAATCACTTCCTATATTAGATCAACCAAATGAAGGTTATAATATTAAAAAAAGAAAAAGAAATGAAAAGCAAAAATAATAGACAAAAAATCATAATCAGCTATAATAAAACAATATCACTCTGATCAGCAGGAAGTACTTACTTACTGATCATAATTAGCTTTTATATTTGAGAATCAATTCACATTTCATCAATTGTGGACCTATCAATAGCCTTAGTTCAGTAGTTAAAATTTTTAAATATGTATTATTAAACATGTTTCAATTATTAATTTTGTTTCTCAATTTAGAAATATATATGTGTATATATAATCTTGTAATCGAATATTAATAAATACTGGTAACCAAAATATATGTAAAGTACAACTTTAAAAAACTTTTATCCACTTAGGAGCACTTTCGACTATCGTAATCTTTGTCAACTAACACTTTTAACGGCTAACCTTTCCACAATTCCATTTTATGTTTGCTGCCTGTCTGTTTATTAAGTCTTGTTTATATTTATATATTAACATGGCTTCCTTTATTTTCCTTTTATTGTTGTTTCTTTCAATTTGCAATATTTTTACAT
The DNA here is from genome assembly GCA_028023455.1 of Epiperipatus broadwayi. NCBI lineage: Eukaryota > Metazoa > Onychophora > Udeonychophora > Euonychophora > Peripatidae > Epiperipatus > Epiperipatus broadwayi. The sequence continues at coordinate 740,382 of JAQFVV010012518.1, read as the reverse complement.
TATTATAATTCAAATTAAAACCATATATACATAATATATTATGGTCATAAAAAACCGATGTGGAAACATTATCATTTCCATTACAATTCAATTACAAGATTACATATATAACTTTGAAGAAATACAAACATCGAATTAGAATATCATTACATAAATGTATATGCAAATCCTTGAGCAAATATTTAAAAAAGTATATAAAAAATTTAATCTTATTAAATCTTTAAAAATCTTGTATCTTACTATTTTCATTAAAAAATAGTAAGAAGTAAATAGTAAAAGTTTAGCAAAATAAAAAAAAATATTACATATTATTTTTTTATTGAATCGAAATATGAAGTTTTATAAAATTTTTTATAAAAGTTTAGTTTTTAATAATATTTTTTTAAAAAATATGTAATGTTGCTTTTCATATTATTTTTTAGTCAATTTTTAGACATTTGTAAATAAATAATCTAGTATTGAAAGATGTAATTAAAAAAAATGCTTAAGACAAAAATTTGAAATTATTTTTTATAGATATACTTAATAAACACGATTTCACCACACATTTTCGAAAGGTGTGAATAAAGACACATTAAAAGTCAAATAAACTCAAGCTGCATTTCATATTGAATTAGTACTCATAATACACAGGTCACAACCTCTCATATATATTCTTAACATATGGTTAGTATTTGTCAATAGTAAATTATTACATTTTAATATAATAGTGTCAAACTTTGTCTGCAAACAACTTTGATATGATTCACTTTAGCTAAATACATTTTTTTTAGAATGGATTATGTCAAAGTTGTGGGTGTAGTATGTTTGACACTTGTAAATCAAACTGTAATAATTAGTTATTGAAATTATTTATAAATACTAGAGTTTGATATTACAAATGCATTTCCTGTTCAAACTTGTAACACTTAATGAATAAAGAAATATTAGTCTCTCATACTTTTGTGTTGTGCTTTTTAAAACTGACTCGTTCCTTTCACATGTCAGTTGTTGATATACTGTTGTTAAAACAGGCAAAACTCACTATACATATTGCCACACACAGCAAGCTAGAGTAATCAATGGATGCCAGAAGGCTTGTGCATAAAATCCCCATCTAATGCCTACTCATCCAATATCCCCAGACTAGTTTCTGGCTTGTGGCCTTCATTGATTACTCTAGCTTGCTGTGTGTGGTAATACGTATAGTGAGTTTTGTCTGTTTTAACACTGTTATATGCAAGCATAAGAGGTGGTGGTCATGTGATGTTTATTGTTGATATACTCTTACACAGATAGTATATTAAATAGGTTTACCCCAAAATCTCAATTGCTATAAATCTGAAGATGAAAATCCCTCCAGATCAAAAATTCTCACAATCTTAAATCCTGCCAATGAAAATGCAGATACTTCAAAACGGCTGACAGTTCAAAATGTTAAAAATGAAAATTGATAATTAAAACACCAGCAATGAGAAAATCCAAACAGCTCAATATCTTAACAATCTAAAATCCCGAAAATGTAAATTGTCAACAGATAAATAGTTTGTTTTTACATTTTGGATTTTATCTTGGCAGAATTTTGAGTTATAGGCATTTTATCTAATAGGTATTTAGATACTTTTTTAGTATGATCACATAACATCTTTTTCAGAGCTTATAAATTAGCCTAAGTTCTGAAAAAAATGTTTAAATTCAAGTATTTATTATACTTCAAATGCATGAAGAAGAATATGTCATTTTCAAAAAAATTTAAAAGCTGACTCTATTAGATTATATAGTTTTTATTCATATAGACAAAGTTACCATATAAAAATTGGATGCATATATATATATATATATATATATATATATATATATATATGCATACGCAAATGTCAGTAATAATTAATGGTTGTAAGTATAAAAAGAAATGCCCCAGAAAAATTTGAGTAGTTTATATTTTCTCTTCACAACATTCAATGCTTGATAAGAGTAATTGAATAAAAGTAATAAAGAATGAAAAGTACAGAACTTCAAAAAATATCAAATTTTTATAAAAATCTCTTTTTATCTTAAAGCCCATTATGTCCCAACTCTCTAACAGAGTATAAAAGATCCAGTTTACACTCTGTAATAAGCGCATAAGTTATAGATTAAAGTATTCTTCATCTTTAAGGAAAATACTTAAAAATAAATATCAAATAAGATTATTTGAAGATTATTTATTATTTTCAGTATATCAACACAAACAAGCATGTACAGATATATATATAATTAAGATTTAAAGTTTATTTGTGACCTAGAAAAGATATGAAAATTTCTAGCATAATAAATGATTAATAATAATCATTAATATATATATCTGAAGTGAATAATATCAGACTTGTGAGAGCATTAAATTTGATCCTTCTAAACCAAATTGTAGAAAGAGTAAAACTTGTAGCTTAAATGTAATATATCAAAAATCTCAATAGCAGCTATCAATCTTTTACGCACCATGATAGTGAAAGGTTTTCATTTTTTTTTAAATGCTTTATTAATATTTCTCTAAAAAAAACTGAGTTTGAACAAACTTATAGTAATAAATTTCAGAAAAAATATAATATTAACAAAAAAAAAAAAAAACCAGAGAAGTCTATATCATTGTGATACAATTTTTATGATATTATTTTTAATAATATTTGAAAAGATTATTTTTTTTTAAAAAAAAAAGCAAATTTTAAAATAAACATGTCATTTTTGATATACAAGTGAAATTATATTTTATTTTTATTGGCCATGTTTTATAATGAAAATATGCCCCCCCCCCCAAATGCAATAAATTTTTAAAACAAAGATTTAAAATAAAAAACAAAACAAAAACAACATGTAACAGACAAAAACATATAACTATAAACAAAATTAATAAAACATTATTTCAAAGTTAAATTTAAAAAAAAAGTAATAAAATTTACATATTACACAATATTTTTAAAAATTGGAAGCATATTAAAAGACAGAAAAACAATAAAAATGCAAAACCAAATAAAGGATCTATTTTTAAGATACCTCTAAGAAAATTACTTGGACTTAGAAATTAGTAAAAAATACAACAGAAAGTTCAGGGTTACAGAAGTAGGCATTTAATTGATTATGCGCAAGATGGATAATTTTCCTGACAAAATTTTTAAAGTGGTCTTTACAAATTGTGATAATATCAACAATTGAATTTATTGTTTTTGCAACAATTTATGATTACATCAACCATTTTTTAAAATATTATAATGACTTTATTTTTAAAGTATAATTTATTGATAATACAAAGATAATAGATGCATAAATAGAAATTTTGATATGTTAAAAATATTACATTAAATAACGTGTTCACTTCACAATTAGGCTTGTAATACACATTCAGTTAAATTTTATTTATAAACAACAACTAATAGATAATTACGGAATGTACATTAAAATGAATAATAATAATAATAATAATAATAATAATAATAATAATAATAATAATAATAATAATAATAATAATTCATTAATGATTAAGTGATATCATACTAGGAAAAAATAGAAAAAAAAGATAACAAATAATAAATAAAAATTAAACATATAAGTAAAAAAATATGGATGATAAAAGATACAATAGATATATGTATTTCAAAATTATAAATTATATCTTAATTTTAAAGCATTATAGAATTGAATAAAATCAAAATGGAGAATACTATTATTCACAAAATCTTTTTATAATTTAAAAAATTAAATATAAGCTATATTTATATACAAAACTTTTTAAATAATTAGTGATTGTAAAGTGACAGAAATTATATAAATTATCTTAAGTAATTATTATTATATAATTAAAATATATATATTTATTTTAAAAATAATGCCAGTAACTTAATTTGTTTTTAATGTAAATATAAACATTTTGAGCGATTAGACAGAAAAGCTAAATGTTTATGCCACAGTTTTACTAGCTGAGCATAATTTTGACCGCCCAGGTTAGACTCATAGCGCTCATCCTGGGCGGTAGAAATCATACTCAGCTAGTAAAACTGTTGAATAGAAATTTAGCTTTCCTGCCTAAGGATTCAAAACGTTTATATATACATTACAAACAGTATAAGAAAAGTGATAAATCCTTAAGAACTAATTTGTCATTTAAAAGCAATGAGAAAATATTTCATGTGCCATCACAAATATTTGCAGGGGCTAACACTTGATTCCTAATTTTAATCTTATTGATTTTATTAAAAAAAGTAATTGAAACCCTGTAGAAGTGGAATTAAAATACACAATGGCATCTTAGAAGCCATGATTAAAGATAATAGTGAAAGTAATCTTTGGAAAGTCTTTTTCTATGTCATTAAGTAAGACCTTTAATGATGGGGTGCAACAATATGTAATAGCAGTTATAACATTGCTATATTTTGGAAAGCTACCACATTGGAATAAAAAAATGCTATTCATTTCTATATCTCAGCCACATAATGAACAAGTGACACCCACTATGAGATAGTTTTGTTCTAATTGATAAAAAATATTAAAAGTAAGATCAATAAGATTAATTTTAATTAAAAAGTCCAATTATTTTTATTCAAAGAACTTATGTTTGAACATTTTAATAATTGGGGTATTGTTGAGATACAGGACTGAGCAATATTTTTGAAGTTTGAGTCCATTATAAATGAATACCAAAACATAATTTCTATGTGAGAATAAGTTTTGTGAGATTGTAACTTGAATGATGGAGTTAGTACTGCTTATAAACTGCTTAACCAAACAGGGATCAAATACAATTTATAGTAAGATTTTTAATTTGAATTGATTAAAAATGAAAACAAAAACTTTTTCTTTTTGGACTCAATTAAAAGCAAAACCTACTTTTTTTTTTAAATTCTGGATTTAAAATTTGGTGATTATTGTGCTATTTTTGTCAGTTCAAAAGACAATTTACAGAATGTACTTAATATTTTGAGTATAACATGTGATCCTTTTTAGTCAATAACAAAACAATTACTAGAAGCTTTTAGCTTGGATGGTTATCATTTTGAGAATGTATATCAATTTAAATACATAAGTAGGAAAGTGAACTTAGATACTGAAAACCAGTTAAGAGATAGAGTGTTTTATCAGAAGCAAATAGCTATTGTAGTTAAGTTAGCAATGTATAAGCTGTTATTTACCCAATTTATTGTATGGATGTGAAAGCTGGATACTCTATCAATGCAATGTAAAGCATTAGAGAGGTTTTAATTAAGAATGTTCTATACAATTTTTAAAATACAATATTTATATCACAAAATCTAGTAGTATTTTCTTTAACTAGCTGGATATGACTTTGTTGAGTCTACTATTATAAAAAAAGTCTTCATTGGGTTAGATATGTAAATAAATAAACAATGCAAGATTTTTTAAAAGGATGTTTAATGATGAACTTGAGAATGGCTTTTATGGGATAGATCCTGTCTAATTACAAGATTAATTTCAAAGACATTCACAAGAAATACAGCGTTAGTTGTTTTAATGAAAAAAATACAATAGAAAATAGAGAATATTGGAGAACTTCACTTAGACATGGTGTCAAAGACTTTTAGACAAAAATATTTGCTGCTAAAACATTAAAAGATAACATCATAAATATCAAATAAATAGAAAAATGGACAAGTATGTTTAATATGTGGATGTATTTCAAGTTACAGATTGGTAGTCATCACAAAATTAATTTCTAAAGTAGTCTTTTTTCTCTCTCTCCTTCCTTCCTTTCTTTCTTTTTAGAATATCATACTCATTTACAAATAGCTCTTTATTATTTTATAGTAACTACATTGAGTTAGAAAAGAATTAAAATTGATTTTAACATATTTTTTAAAAGTTTTATGATAATGGAATAGTCTATGATTGATTTTATGCATTGATGGTGAGTTTTTTTTATTTGAACTAATTAAAAGCAAAAACAAGACCATAGCTTGACTTTTAAATTTGAAATATAGTAACGATTGTTTTATTTTTAAAAATTTAAAGTCTAATAAAATGTTTTAATGTTTTAAATGCTACATATACTTTTATAATCTTAATGAATTTTTAAAATATTAAAGTGATTTATTATTTAGAGAGGAATTTAAATTTTAAAAATACTTATGACTATAAGAATGAGGATGATAAAATATATTGGGAGCTTTATAAATAAAAAGGTAGACCTAGATGTTGAAGTAGGTACACTGACTTCATATTGCTATTACATTAAACAAATTAAAAAATAAGATTTTTCATTACAATGATATAACTATTTTGGTTAAATTATACACTGAAGCTAATATTCTGAAAAAATAATTGTGTGGGAGAAAGACATGGATTTTCTATTGATGAAATATCCAATAGTGGAAACATTTCCTTTAATGCAGCTACATAATATTCTGAAAATATGGTTTCAAGGGCCTAAGATCAATCACTGGGTTCTTCTACTTCAATGAAAGCAATAAAGTTGTAATGGCATAATGATACCAGGTGGTCATGTGAAATTGGTGAATAATGATAGATTTCCTAAAAAAAAAAAACTTTGGCCAACTTTGAGGATCATCGGTGAAGCAAATCCTTTCACATTATACAATGTTGATCATAAAAATACTTAAAGATAATCAATAGCTGTTGTTTTTATTGGTAAAGGATAGAATTTAATAGGTAGTTATAATTAAGTATGATCATGATTATTTTTTTTAAATTTTGCACCAGAAGAGATTAAACTATTGAAAGATGACAAATAACTATTTTAAAGAATTATGTTGTGATATGTGTAGATGTATTTGTAGTGCTCAATTTAATTGTCATTGAAGAACAAATTTTTATCATATGGCTTTCTTTTGTCTCTTTTACACTATTTTTTTTATTTATGATAACCTTAACTATTTATAAGTTGGCCTTGGAGAAATGAATACCTACCTACCTACCTACCCACCCACCCACCCACCCACCTACCTACCTACCCACCTACCCACCCACCTACCTACCCACCCATCTACCTACCCACCTACCTATCCACATATCTACCTACCTACCTACCTACCTACCCACCCACCAACCTACTTACCTACCTCCCTACCTCCCTATCTTCCGACCTACTCCCTACCTACCTCCCTCCATACCTACCTCCCTTCCTCCCTCCCTACCTACCTACCTACCTCCCTACCTACCTACCTGTCTATCTATCTATCTATCTATCTATCTATCTATCTATCTATCTATCTATCTATCTATCTATCTATCTATCTATCTATCTATCTATCTATCTATCTATCTATCTATCTATCTATCTATCTATCTATCCAGCCATCCATCCATCCATCGATCCATCTATCTATATGGGAATGTGTGTGTTGTAATAAATTATAGCATAAACCATGGAACTTGTATAAGCAAGTGAATAAAAATTTCATAACGATTAATCCTCAAATCAGTACTTTTTAGCCAATAAAAGAATTCTTCTTTTGCTAGCCATTATTATTAATCCTCAAATCAGTACCTTTTAGCCAATAAAATAATTATTTTTTTTGCTAGTCATTAGGTTTTCTATATAAAACATACTCAGAATACAACTTACGGGAATTAAAATTAAATTGCAAATATAAGCAACTATAATAATAAATTTGCATTTTATTTATTTTCTCAGAACCAATTAAGTACACATTTTTAGTACTTTTGGAAAACGTGAAATTACTGTTTAAAAGTTATCAAATGAATATCTACTTATAATTGTCGTTTATTCAATCTCCCATGATGGAATTTTTTTCAGTTATATATATTTACAACTCAAATTTAATTCTCATGTATTGTTGATATCTAAATTTGTTATGTTCTAATAGCTAGCAGAAGAGAATTCTCTTTGATGGTAGAAAATAGTAATTCAGTTATTACCACTAGCAAGACTTTTGTAAATTTTCTAACATAAATTTCTCATATGAACTTTAATTTATTACATATATTTACAGAACAGAAATATTAATATGATTATAAATATATACACACATAGATTAAAATTTACAAAAGATATGTTGTCGATGTTTTTTTATTTATGGACATGAAAATAGTATAAATTGTCTTGTAGGTGAATTAAACAAGTAAATGGACTCCTAAAAAGGAATAAGACAATGCTATTAGATACTTTATTTGTAAGTTATAAGAGATTATAGTAAATGAGGCATCTATTTATATAGTGCTCTGTTTATAAATTGTAATAAACTAAAGATTAGCATTTCAAACTAACGAACATGCGCTTTTTATGAATGTTAATAATAATAAATGAATGCTTTCATCTCCAACACAAGATAAAGTCTTTGCGAATGAATAAAATGAATCCACTTATTCATTCAACCCAAATGCTTATATATGGGCAAATATTAAGTATTGGATATGAAAGCGTGAGGATAAATCAATCATTTTAAATCACTGTTTACTATGCCTGAATGAATGACGTCAATGAAATTATCTAGAATTTACGAAACGTCACTTTTAAATGAAACTAAACATATGTAAATGAGGCATCTATTTATATAGCGCTCTGTTTATAAATTGTAATAAACTAAAGATTAGCCTTTCAAACTAACAAACATGCACTTTTTACGAATGTTAATAATAATAAATGAATACTTTCATCTCCAACACAAGATAAAGTCTTTGCGAATGAATAAAATGAATCCACTTATTCATTCAACCCAAATGCTTATATATGGGTAAATCTTAAGTGTTGGATATGAAAGTGTGAGGATAAATCAATCACTTTAAATCACTGTTTACTATGTCTGAATGAATGACATCAACAAAATTATCTAGAATTTACAAAACGTCATATGTAAATGAGGCATCTATTTATATAGTGCTCTGTTTATAAATTGTAATAAACTAAAGATTAGCCTTTCAAACTAATGAACATGCACTTTTTACGAATGTTAATAATAATAATAATGAATACTTTCATCTCCAACACAAGATAAAGTCTTTGCGAATGAATAAAATGAATCCACTTATTCATTCAACCCAGTTATAAATTAGTAATCAATCCATTGCAAAAAAGACATTATATATATATTGAAAATCAAAAGAACCATCAATGCATAAGATAACAAGTTTTAGATTCTTTTTGTTTCATAGTAAGAAATTATATCATTATGAAAGTGAGAAATCACAAAATGTTGAAACATGAAAGAGTTGATTGAAGTTGGGTACAATAATAAATACAATTATTATACTTTATGTCATTTTTTAAAAAATGTATTGCTTTGAAGGAGAAAAAAAATTAATGATAACAAATGGATTTTAGACTTTATTTAAACTTTCCAAATACAAACAACTTGTTAGTAATAACACACAAATAGACAATACAATTTAGTAATTACACAACATTTCGAGTAGTATTATTCTCCACTCTTCTTCAGGTGTTGCTAACCTATATACACAGTGACAATATTCACTTAGAAGTTGAACTCACACCTTTAGATTCTTGAATATCAAATTTAAGGCAAATGCTCTACTAACTGAGCTATTCTGTCAAAGCTCAGTTGGTAGGGCATTTGCCTTAAATTCAATATTCAAGAATCTAAAGGTGCAAGTTCAACTTCTAAGTGAATATTGTCACTGTGCATATAGGCCAGCAACATCTGAAGAAGTGTGGAAAATAATACTACTCAAAACATTGTGTAATAACTAATCTGTATTGTCTATTTGTGTGTTATTACTAACAGGTTGTTTGCATTTGGAAAGTTTAAATAAAGTTTACAATTTTCTATACATTCAACATTCACTCATAAATGATGGAAATACTCCAACATATCACAACTTATAACAAATGGATATTTGTTCTATATGTTTAAAGTTCTCAAATTATTTTTTTAAAAAATATACATGAGATTTATGTAATGTTTCATTATATGTTCCATTTAATGCTACCAAATTTGTAAATAATGCAAAAAATATATATTTTAAACAAAAAAATAATATTGTGCATCAAATTTTATTTAAGTGCTATAAATCAAGAAATATTCTTAAGAAAAGTTTAAAAAAACAATCATTATATAACTATATAAAAAATAAAAGTAATAATAGTTTAATAATAGCATCTGTTATTTTTGATCAGGAAAAAACATATGAGTTTCTTTTAATTTTGATTTGTAAAAAACTAAGATTTTCATGAGAAGAAAATCCATAATAAAAAATATTAAAGAGGCAATTTTATAAATAGAAATAAGATATCTTTAATTAATAATATTAAAATTTATGAATCTTGGAATATGACATGATGATATTTAGTTTCACTAAATTGGAATATAAATGGTTTTCAGTTGAAGAAGGTTAAGAAATTAACTGAAAGTACTTCTGCAATTTATTATAGTTATCAGTAAAATATATTACTACTGTTGTAATTTATTATTTTTTTTACAATTTTATTTGAATTAATATTCTATAACAGAAATTTTATTTAAATAACAATAGGCTTTATATTAATTACATTTTTTGCCTTAAATAAAAATTGTGAACTTTAAATAAATGTTATCTAAGATGAGGATTGCATATGGTTATATATATAACGAATAATACAATCAAATGTTATTGTCAAAATAAAGAAAATACTTGCAAAGTAAAAATTCTGTAAAATTAATAAATACATGTACATTAATTATATTCAAGATCCTAAAATAATTGTCTGTAAGTTTATTTATTTGATTTCTTAATTTGGGGATAAGTTATATTTAAAAATTTTATATTGTTGGATAGAATGAAAAAAGATAAATACATATGTAGAAAAATTAAATATAAAAACTGACAATCAGTATAAAAATAAAAAAAATTTGACTTGTTTTTTTTTATTGAAAAAATCGGAAATTGTTTGAAAAATTCAGGTCAATATAATTAAATAAAAAAAACAAACAAATTAATTAAAGAAAAAAATGTATCATTCATTATACTCCATTAATATATTTAACAATTTTATCTAATAATCTCTCTATAAATAAACTCTAAGAAAATAAAAAAACATCTTGTAATTATGGTTAAAGAAAATATTTTTTTTATAAGCAAAAGTGTGAGCTTATGGGCAGAAACATATTTTTGTCAGGCATAAAAAAAACCAGTTATAAGAAAATGAAAATGGTAATATAATCATTGTTTTACTTTCATTTATGAATGATTCATGCATTCATTTTTTCATATTGTCAGACAATGGTTAAATTATCATGCAGAACAAAGTCTGAGTTAGAATCAACAGCTCTAATTATAATAAATCATTAAAGCCCAATAATGATTACTTGTACAAAAATATATAACTAGAAAGTATTTTTAATATTAATTTTATTCTCTGTATTTATAAAATAGTTTACTATATAGATATCTTGCAATAAGGTGTGTTAATTATAGCCAACAATGGACTATCACCTACAGAGAAAATATGCTATGCCTAGTGTATTATGCTGAAGAGCAATCTATAGTTTCATAAGGATATCCTGGACATTAAGCTTACTAATTATTTTAAATGTGTGATATTATTTTTTTATGTAAAAAATTATAAAAATATTTGGGCTAAATGTATTTTTTTTTAAAATTATATTTGTAATTATGTTTTTTTTTTAAATTCTTATCTAATATATTATTACAACACATAATGATTTGATTTATTGAAACTTGTATTTAACTTTTTTACTCACTGTGATCCAAAAGTTGTGGTTTAAACATTAGAGTCTTTAAAATTATGATGAAATGTACCTATATATAGTGAAATCAATATGTAAGGAATTGTGTGTAGTCAAATAAGTTCAGGGTTACACTTTTATTATGACTATCTGAGTATATGATCATGGGTAATTTTAATTTCTTTTTATCAAAAAATTTTAATAAATTATTTGTTTTTGTTATTTAAAACTAAATTTAGAATCCAAGTCATTTTTATTTACTTTTCTATAGCACACTAACATAGCTTGATTATGTTTCTAAGTATGCTCAGGCTCTAGACTGGAGAATATGTTGGCATGTTAATAGGGAAGGAATTAGAATGTAATATGAGAACAATACTTCATTATACCTAACTTCTATTGAAATAGTTAAGGCTTTACTTCATTAGCATTTGAAATCGATAAATATATCTGTGTGCTTTGTGCACAGATGATGATCAGAAAATATAACCATATTTATTTTACAGTTTTATCATATCTTACAAACTGAAAATACATGGTTTCATTATCATCATCATTCTTATCACTAATTGAATTTTTTTTCTATATTACATAAAAACATATCCATTTTATTTCATGACATGTTTTCTTCCAGTACAGCATATTAGGTATATTTAAAACTTCTCTATAGTTATTATAATAGGGTAGAAGAAAAAATATAGATGAAAAGAAATGGTTAAAATGATCTGCATAGATACATTTCTATGGCTGAAGAACTTAATTTAAAAGACTAATTTTCACAATATATTTATTAACAAAATTTAATACATGCTTTCACTGCTCGTCATATATAATTTTAGAAAAAATAATAACGTTAACTCTACAAACTATTTCAAAACTAATTCATAGTCATTACATGTTTAAGATGTTAAGTTTGGTTAAACTGTTATTATTTATTTAATAATAGACTACAATAAAAAATATAGGGAAATTATAAAATTTTTACTCTTCTTTTATTCAATCCTTTTTCTTAATAATTAATAATATAAAATAATAATAAGAGTATAGAGCTCAAACGGGATTGCAGAAGTTGAAGAGGTCGTGATTAATGTTAAATGACAGATTTTTTTTTTTAAATTATTTTTTAGCACAATGTATTTATATTTTATTTATCTTTGACTATTTGCAAATATATGACAATAGATATTTATTCACCCACAGAACTGCATATTCATTTTATATTTAGTATTGTATATATTTTTTATTCATTGTTGTTTATATTCATCTTATATCCAGTATTTAATATTCATATATTTTGTGCTGCTATTTAATATTAGTTATCAGATGGTTTTTATTTTATATTTAACTTTCTGAGCTAACAGATTGTTGATACTTTTAAAATTTTAATTAAATTAAAGAAAGATGTATATTTATTTCCTTTAAATATGTTTATTTAGTTAATAATTTCTGTAATATCTTTGTCAATTTTACAATACTGATTTTCCAATATTGTTGTCATTATATACCATGGAGTTTATAATAATTCTTCTTAGCACAGAGGCAAAAGTCTTCATATAGTAGCACCACTCAGTGCAAGCCAGAGTAATCAATGGATGCAGGAAGGTTTGGGTATAAAATCCCTATCTAGTGCCTGCTCATCCAATATCATCAGAGTACTTTCTAGCTTCCATCAATTACTCTGCTTGCACTGAGTGGTGCTACTGTATGGAGAGTTTTGCTTCTGTGAAAAACAGCTTGTGTAAGCATAAAGAATAGTGATCATGTGACTTTTGATGGTTTAAATTCTTATTATCCTCAATAAACACCTAAATACAACAATAAACAATTAAATATGTTATTAAATATTTAACAAACATCTTTTTTAAATTTTTTTACAAAAAATAACACTTGCCATGCTTCTTTTTTGAAGGTTTAAATAATTATATGCAACCTAATGATCAAATATAAAATCAAAATAAAAAGTCTATAGATAATAATATCTTTTTACTATGTTTCCAAATATATTGGATAACATTATGACAATAATTAACCTACTCATTCAGCATACTTAATATTTACTATAGTAAATAAAGAAATTTGAACTTAGGATTTTCAATCAATATTCATCCTCTATTCCATCTCAAACAACCAATACACATGACCACACACACATATAAAAAGATAAATGATCTCCAATATATTTATTTTATGCAGAATCAGCATTCTTTAGTTGGACCAGATCATAATTTTCCACATATTTACACAATAAGTGATCAGCTTAGCTTAAAATAACAATTCCCTTAACTTGAGAAACTAATGATGGAATGCTCAATGCTCTTACTATATTTGGCATTATAGTCACATTCATATAGACATTATCTCAATCTAATCCCTCATATCATTGGACCATTATTTATGCTTTTATATTAATAGAAGAGGGATGTGCTGGACTTTAGATTAATTGCATATTGGCTTGAAAATAGGTATCATCATAGTATAAGTCTAGCCCATCCTGCCTCTGTTAATATAAATGGATATGTAATTGTTCAATAATATAAGGGGTTAGTTTGACATAATGTTTACATGGATGTGACTGCAATATCAAATTCATTAAGGGCTTTGAGCATTTCATTGCTAGACTTTCAATGAAATGAATGGTTGAATTGTTGGAAAGGTGATAAGATTGAAATGTGTATATTAAAGTTTAAGGAATTGCTATTTTAATATAAGTCAATCACTGATTGTATATATGTGTCGAAGATTATGATCTGGCTCTACTGATGTGTGCTGGTTCTGCATGAAATGAGTATATTAGGGATCATTTATCTTTTTCAGATGTGTGTGGTCATGTAGTATTGGTTGTTTGATATGGAGTGGAGCATACATACACACTGAAATCCTAAGTTTAAATCTCTCTATTTAGAAGATAAATTGATAGTAATCTTAGTTATGCAAAATTCTTATCAGCAATAAAATTAATTCATTATATATGTATGATCATTAGAATGAATAGAATACTCTCACTCTAAAAATCTATCTGTGTGCCTATCTCATACAATCAATCATTTACTAACTAATCTTTCCCAAGCAATATAAACAAAATATAATACATAAACTAAATAAATTATTTTTCCAATTGAAAAAATATTATTTTATATGTTCATCTAAATAATCTGAATATTGATGAGGTATTACAATTTTGAGGAAAAAAGTTATATTTACCCCTAAAAACATTGATAAAAAAGAATGTTCAATCAATTTGGATTTATTGTAAACCCTAGTCATAAAAAAGTCAAATGCATGAGCACATAAATATATCATGTAAAACAATATCTAAAGAAGAATTAGCTAGTACCACACCAGTCATTTCACCAATTGTAAATAATAAAAAAAACCCTATAGCTCATAATAACCCAGGTTCAAATATTATTTTTATTTTAATAAAGTCGCATGCCACCTAAATACTTTAATTCCTGAAAGAATGACAATGATTATCATTGTAATCATAAAATATGCTCATATATCAACATCTATCCCAATTATTTGATTTTTTTAGTAGTGTAATATGAACTCATTTCATGCATATTTGTTTTAGTTTTACTCTTTGAGAGTATTTTTTTACATACAGCTGTTTTTTATTTTAGGCATTTTTTCATTAAAAATTACATTATATTTTATTACTTCTCTTTTGTAATATGATATATTTTTTTCTTACTATATGAAAACATAGAATCGTATTTTTTTTTTAAAAAAAAATTTTTAAATAGCTAGAAAAATATACAAAAACATCTATTACATTTGAAAACATATGGAATAGCACTGAAAAAGTGTTTTTCTTTTCTACTTTTAATTCTGCTTTTACATAAATAGAAGACATTTGTTTATCTTTTATTGAATGTTAGATTTACATAATTACATATTTTTATTTTTATTGTACAAAATTAAATTAATATAACTTTTCAAGACAAATTTTCAGATAGGAATGATTATCTTAAAAAAAAAATCCAATTAAGATTCTTTTTACTGTATTTATTGAAGACATTTTTTATTAATCAGATAAAACACTCAAATTATGCAAGTTCAAATTAAAAAAAAACATTTTTATATTATTATATCATTAATAACGTGGACTTTGAATGTTCCACCATCAGATTTTCAATGAAATGAAAGGCTGAAGAGTTGTGGGTTGGAGTAGTTTGAAGCCTGTCCATTAAAGTATGAAGATTGTCTATCTTAATATAAAGCTGAGCACTGATTGCATATATGTGTGGAGATGGTAATCTGGACCAACTGATGAGTACTGGTTTAGCATGAAATACATATATTGCTGATTATTTATCTTTTCAACATGTGTGTGATAGGTGGGTTAGCAATATGAGATGGCATGGAGAGTTGAGGGTCATGTGAAAGTCTGAGTTCGAATCCTGCATACATTACATATTATAATGTTTTCCATTTTGCTAGGCCTCTACACGCTAATATAAACTGCGCGCAAGTTGATCAAGTTATGTCAAAAAGAAAAAAGTTGTATTTCTATTTCTAAAAACATAACTATGTTTCATGATCAACTCAGCCTAGAATTTGTTATGAATTGTGCTATTGATGAAATCAGCTTTTAATTTATTTGAAAGGCACCAGAGTTTTACAATAACCCACTGAAACTTTCACATAACATCTCGCAAATTAAAAAGAAAAAATGCTTTTAAGAATCGGTAATTCTACCATAAACTAGAATTATCTTTTAAATATTATTATTCCTGGGGCTTATCTGGTGTACATCTTCAGGCATGATGTCCACAGAGGCTCCAGTTCACTCCGACATGCCAAATTATTTCAGTGTGGAGCAATCCTAGATATATTATTGTTATCTAGGAATAACTAGAGAAACAAATGAAACAAGACATTCTTCAAACTGGCCTTTGCCTTTTATACTAGAGGCCCAGTTTTCAGACTTCTGCGCATGCTTTTGTTTATCAAAAATATACGCTGATAATTAATCTGGTAATTCCTTATAAAATTTACGTTACAAAGTTCTCTTTTTTTAGCAATTCTTTCGCCCATCTTTAATTCTTTGATTAGCTAAAATATTTTTCTTTTAGCTTATCTTTTTTTTTTACTTTTGGAATTCTTTTGTTCTCTCCAATTCTACTTTTATTTCTAATTACATTAAAAAAAATACGAAAGAATAATTTAACTTTCATTGTACGTTTTTTTTTTTTTTTTAAAAAAAAAATTATAGTAAAAAAAAATCTAAATTTACTTTTATTTTTTTAGCTTTTACCAAATGCCAATATATTTGCACTGTATATAAATAAACGGTACAATATATATATATATATCCAGGTTTATGCCTGTATAGTGTATTAATTTACTATTGTTAAAATATATTACATATTGCCCTCCCCTATCTTCTGTGTATTTAAATGGACAAGATCCTATACATGAGAGATAAAAATGACTTAAAGTTAACATGGGCATAACAATAATATTGGCATCAACAAGGGATTTGGGTGTTTCCTCTTCAGATTTGCAATAGGATGGCTGGCTGAAGAATTGGAGCATGGAATATATATAAATTACAATACATGACATTGAGTCAAAAAATTTTTTTAATCACTTTCAATAATACATTGAATCCTAAATCACATACTGTTGTGTATTTACCTTTGTGTATAATTTAAGGTGTTTTTCATAGATTAGCAATTAATTATCATTTACTTCAGAAGTTCTAATCAATACCCAACATCATACCTGGAATTTGTGTAATTTTTTTGTCATATTTTATTCAACATCAAGCTTTTTTTTTGCCAAATTATTTAATGAATCTAGGTTTACTCTACTTTCCATCAATAGCTTTAGGGGTAACAATTAAAATTTTAAAACTTACATTTCTGGTTTTTGGATTAGATTTATCCATTTGCAACATCATGGTTTCCATCCATTATCAACTAATATATCTTTATCAATATATTATTCTACAATTTGAATATATACTCCAATAAGAAAAAAGATTTCAATTGAAGTTATATTTAACTTCTTGTATTTTTTTTAAAAATGAAAACATTATTTCTGTTATTCTTAGTTTTTTTTTTTATGATTTATGATCATGGACTTATATTTAAGTTACTTACTTATACAACATCTTCCAGAAATTAATAGCTATATAAGCTAAATAATTTTGACTACAACTTTTGGTCAGCCAGTTTCCAAAATTGTGTGATTCACAAACACATTTATATTTATTTTGAAAATTTTATAATAATAAATTATTTACTATAGACATAAAGTATGAGTAGCTATTTACATACAATTTATAAGAATACTGAATATATGCTTAGTCTATATTTGAATATTTAAAGCAAACTTTCTTAAAAACAATGAATTACAATTTCTAAATTATTACCTATTTTGGCAATTATTTATATGACAACAAACATTTTGTTTTCTCAGTCCATGCCAGAAAAAATCCATTTTCAAAATATGTATGATATATGATACCATATAATGCAGTTTAGGCCATAATCTTACTGAAAATAATATTCATGATTATATACAAGCCTTGTGAATCACAAGTGTACTGCAAACCATCAGAGTCAATTAGTTTCCTATTATTGGATTAAGTGATCTTATTTACTATACATACATATATATCTATATACATGACACTGCAAAATTTGTGATGTACTTATCATAGACCTTAGATTCTTTTAAAGTATTCTAATTAGATTTTAAAGAATACACTGAAGCTATCTCACATAGGTTTTAACAATAACCAATATTCTTTTTATATCTTCACATTCATCATATATCTTTACTTCTTTTATACTAACCTGAGATTCAATCAAAATAATAACCTGAATTTCAAGTGGCTAAAAATACTTAAAAACTATATTCAGCTAATTTAACTTGCTTTTGTAATCAGTTAAGGTTAGCTAAGTAATGTGATTTTTAAATCATTTAAATATTATTAATGAAACAAATGAAAACATTAGTGTATATAAAAATATAAAGCATATGCATTATTTTTTTAAAAAAAGAATATAATTAATAAAACAAAAATTTTTTTAAACTTAAAAAAAGAAAGAAATACACAAAGAATAAATTTAGAATTCTAACATGATTAAGAAAGTACTTTTTTTCTTTGAGTTCCATTAGATTTATAGTCTCTTAAAGGCTTCGAGCACAAGGGAAATCTTAAACACATGTCATTTTACACATTATCAAAACATCAGATTTACTTTAAGGTTTCAAGCAAACAATCGATCATAGGTCACATGATTATCAGAAAGATTAGTCTTTTTTTTTTTACTGTAAAATAAGACTTTTTTTTCTTTCAAAACTAAATAGCATTTTTCGAAATTAACTGAGCATTTTATTCTAATGATCTTTTTGAGTTTTTTATTATTTAAATTTGGTCATAAAAGTGCATTGCTCTATTTTAAAGTCAGATTTAATACAAAACATGTAGCAAACAGTAGTTTGATTCCGATCGCTTTTTGGCTATTCTTTTTTGGCATTGTTCTTCTGCATACATTTTACAGATATTGTCTTCTCGTAACAAAGTATACAATCGATTGAATACTTAGACTCCTACGAGCTAATGTGAAGTTTGAGCACTAGAAATGTCACATTGAATCTTTGATCCAAGAATCTGTATATTTTGTTACTTTATGACTGTTCTAAACCCCACAAGATAAAAACAACTAATCTGCACTAATTATGCTTTCTAAGCAGTCATCTATGTAAGTATTAATAAAGCCTTAGTCTGATTACTTTTGTGTTTGAATTCAACATAAAACGACTCTTATACATCTATTTTTGCTCTTTTGTTTTTGAGATTTTATTAAGGCAATTTTTTAAATGTTTTTTTATTAAGAAACAGCCCATAATTTTTGAATCATTGTGAAACTGTAATGGCTTTGCATAATCCTTCCAAGTACAAATGGTGCTACAAGATAGCTAAGAGAAACTTAGTAAATATAAGGTTTTAAATTGTGACACTAACTTATACCTAATCTGTGCATTATTAAGATGATGTAATGTGACTGATAGTCTGCAACCATTAAACACAATTAATCCTCAAATGTTTTCCTTTTGTCTATCTGTAGAGCATAGAAAGAGTGGAAAATTAAAAATGTACATTCCATGTGCTACTATGCTATTTTTATGACTATGATCAGAGTACGAAAACTATGTTGTGATCTACATCTTGTGTTTCAGGCTACTCGGCTATCAGAGATGAAGTCTGAAACTTCCATAACAATAATCAGATATTTAGGCATTTTATAGTTCCAGAATATAAAAACTGCCAAACTTTTTATACTTATTACATCTATATGATAAATGTTGATATAGTGATACTAAGATTAAACTATACAAAAAATTCTATCCATCATGCTTATGGTAATGAATAGTATAAAGGTTACAAGGATGTTTTTTTCTTTAGTTTTGTACAAATTAATAATAAAGTTATAATTTTTTTATTTTTATTTAATTTAGCATTAACTAACTAAATCCTTAAGAATTAAATTTAGAATCTTTTTTATTGTTTTTTTTTTTTTTACATTCCTTAATCAATATTGTAAATATGTATACATTAACAAAACCTACAAAACAAGTGCATATAAATTAACATCAACTGTGCTTTTTTTTACTCTTTTTTTCTTATTCTAGAAGTTTCGTATTTATCATATGGATTTTAAAAAATGTATGTTAAAAAAACAAAAAAAAACAAAGAAGGGTCAAAAGTAAAATGTATATATATTATAAAAAACAACAACAAATAATGATAACTGATAACATTGAAATAACTAAAAAACTGAAATGAAGCTAAGATTAAACATATTTCTAAATGTGATAACAATAGATGATCCATTACTTTGAAGCTGGATCTCTAAAGCTTAAAAAAAAAAAAACTAAAAAAAAAAAAAATTATATGTGAGACACATAGATGAGATAAAAAGATTGTCAAAGTATTTTAGAGACAAGAAAATACATCTCAGAGAAACTGGATCAAATTTGGAAAGATCTTCATTCTGTGGTGGTGGTTAAAAGTAATATTAATATATATTTGTTAGCCTTTGTTTTAATTTTTTGCAAAAAGTAGGTGAGTCTTCATGTAAATTCAGTGTTTACAAACTAATTATTTTATTGCGTATTTTCAAATTTGCAAAGCAACTTTATATTGTCCAAAAAAAAACAAAAACACTAGACACATTTTTATCTAGCTTCTAATTACATTTACTTTTTCGTTTTTTTTTTAAGCAATGGATTTTAACGTCCTATATCAACGAATTTATTAATTTCATGTAAATATATATATAATAACTGAAATACAGGCTTATTATATATCTGTATACATGAGGGGTCAGATTGACGTTAAGTCAACATGGGTGTGACAGGAATCTCGATCTCAGGGTGGCCTTTAAGCGTTCCATCATCAGATTTTCAATTGGATGGACGGTTGAAGAGTTGGAGTGGATTGAAGCCTGTCCATTAAAGTATGAATATTGGCTATCTTAATATATATCTGAGCACTTTTTGCATATATGTGTGGAGATGATAATCTGGACCAACTGATGATTGCTGGTTTAGCATGAAATACGAATGTTGGTGATTATTTATCTTTTCGATGTATATGTGTTCAAATGTATCAGTGTTATGAGATAGAATGGAGAGTGGTGGCTTATGTGAAAGTCTGTGCTCATATACCCTATATATAAAATAGATGATAAATAATTACTTGCTTTTATACTTAATAAAAATTATAATTTATAGTTTAAGAGCCTTAAATCTAACTACAAGAACTGGAGAAAAGTTTATAATCATACAATATTTTTCAAAACATTATTTAATTATTTTTATGTTTATGTTACTACTTAAAATTATACACCTATATAGATAGAATATCTATATTATTATAATCAGAATTTATATTTAGTCAAAATAAGAGTCATAGATCACATGACCCTATCTCTTAAGCTTGTAAGTTATAAAACAATGAGGATTGCCAATTCCTCTACAAGCTTTGTGATAAATGCTTAGCCAGAGCCATCACTTAAAATATCTCTGTCAGGAACCCCTCCCCAAACCCCTGACCATGGTTTCGTGCTTTGGCACTCCTCAGAGACATGTCAGGGTAGGTTCAGACACCAGATCTAAAAATACCAACCCAAAGCCAGCATTTAACTAAAAGTTATCTATTGAGTGGAAAATCTGAAATTTTCAGACATCTATCTGTCTTCAAACCCAGCTATCCAACTCAAATAGCTATAGGGAGCTGATAGATCTTTAGCCATACCATATAGTAGTAGTCGTAGCAATATAAAAATTGCATAAGACTTATGGCAGAGACTATAAATAGTCAAAATAAGAGTCATAGATCACATGATCCTATCTCTTAAGCTTGTAAGTTATAAAACAACGAGGATTGCCAATTCCTCTACAAGCTTTGTGATAAATGCTTACCAGAGCCAGCACTTAAAATATCTCTGTCAGGAATCTGTCTGAACCTACCCTGACATCTCTCTGAGGAGTGCCAAAGCACGAAACCATGGTCAGGGGTTTGGGGAGGGGTTCCTGACAGAGATATTTTAAGTGCTGGCTCTGGCTAAGCATTTATCACAAAGCTTGTAGAGAGGAATTGGCAATCCTCATTGTTTTAGAATTTATATTTGTGTCTAGAGTACAGATAGAAAACAACAAAATAAACTTAACTATGCTTTGTGCATATAATATATATATACAGTATATATTCTTTATAAATTAGGTTTATATTTATTAGTCTAAACTAGCAGGATTCGCGTTATAAGTTTTGTCTAGCTTTAATTTATAAATGTTTGTCTCTACTGGATTTATTTATGAATTGAATTCGGAAGCAAAAAAACTAATTCCGCATTTTGCTAAGTGTTTGATTACCGAGGGCAATCCAACACACCATTTTAATTGCTATGTGTTTTATGATGCATGTTCTAATAAATGACATATGCTTTTAAATAATAAATTGTTTTGGCTGTGAGTTTACGGTACATTGAATTACCAGTTAGTTGTCACGCTATTTGACATTAAAGTAAGAAGGTTTGATTACCCGTGATGGCACAGTAAAGTTTATTTCGAATACGTATTCATATATTTTGAAGAAATTTGTGCACATATATGTATATATGGTTTTTCTTCTACAAGAAAGAGAAAACAAAAGGAGAGTTTTTTTATTTTTAAATTCAAGACCTTACACGCATATGGAATATAGGGACTATTACATCTTTAAGTTACCTAATCTCCTAGGAATTTTATTATTATTATTTTTTTTTTATATAATATTTTTTTATATGTGGGAGTTTTCTTATATAAAATTTTTTTATGCAAAAGTTTTTTTATATGCAAAAGTTTTTTTATATGATGGTTTTATTAGTGTTTAATTAGTAAATAGATAAATAATTATTTACCATTAATAACTATTGTACTTTGCACTAATTTTGATTTATATGTATAAGTATTTTAGCTTTTAAGCAAATATTAATACGAGCACAGACTATTTTTGTAATTAAGCTTGATTAGTACAAAATGTAGTGTTTTTTTTTTTGTTTGTTCGTTTTAAGTATACATTGTAATTCATTTGTCATTGGTTGGTTTAATATCCTGTGTAAGTTTTTGTGACCAATCGGGATTTTTTTTGTTGAATTTGTTATCTTTTATCAAATTTGTAATTTTTGAATATTGTCATTTTACTGTATATATTTATTTATTTCTGATGAAAACCAGTCCTCTGGTTGAAATATTAAACTATTTCGTGGATATATAAATATTTTTTTATTTGTTTATATATATTTTCTTTGGTTAATTTTTTTTAATATATTTTTAGATATATATATGGTTTATGAAATATGTAATTTTTAAGATAAACAACACTCGCCTTTTCTGTTGAACTTAATGTATTTTCTAACCCATTTTTATTGTATTTTAAAGAATACTTTATGATAACTGTTAAAGCAGTCTTTAAAGTTGAGTAAGAATATGTTTGATTAATATTCTTGGAACCAAAAATGCATTAAACTCAACAAAATATGAGAAGCTTTATTTTAAACCCATTTATTTCATAACGCACATATATACATACATATGTATAAATTTTTTAAACTGGATTCCAAGAGATTGTAAAAGACCCAGAAAGAGACCACATGTGAGATGGATGGATGAAATAAGAAAGTGTGGAGGAGTGATGTGGAGAAGAGAAGCTAAAGATCAGAAAATATGGATTGAACTTGGAGAGATCTTCATCCTGCAGTGGATTGATAATGGTTGATGATGATGATGTATAAACTTTATACATATGATTTAATAAACTTTATCATAAGTATTGTATATACTGTATATATATATATTAGAAATTAGAAATTTTTATGTAAAATGGATTCTAAGTTCTTTCTTTGAAATAAATTTATTTGATTGGATTCTTTATTTCTAAATTAATAAAGTATTATTTGAGGCATCAATGCCCTGTGTAGTTGATAGGGCATACAACTTGGGATCTAGAGGTGTCAGGATCAATTCTGGCACTTGCAGTTCCAATAGTTCCATACTCAAACTTCTTATGAACTCCCAAATAATAAAACCATATGGTTTTTTTTGAGGGGTCAATATTTTTCAGCTTTGTGATTAGCTAAAAATCAGTTTGTTTGCCCATTCCCCAAAGTTTATGTGAATTTATTTTTATACAAAATTAATAAAATAATATTTGTCAGAATACAAAGGTTTTCTGAATCAACTCTTAAACTAATAAAATGGAAAAATATTAGTTTGGTTCAATAAATGAAAATGTTTCATCCAATGTAAAACTTCACTATTTAAGCATTGTTTGATAATTGAACATGTTTTTAAGATTTGCCTAAAAACAATAGAAAAGTGGAATTTTTTTTACCACTATGAGTATAAAAGTTCTTGTTTTGTTAGATGTAATTCTGATTGCTTGAGAGATCTCTATTAGTAACTGAGATATGCTGGTATTAAAAAAGATATTTTAATTCAAATATCTTGATTTTTATTTCAGAATATAAATGAAAAAAAAAAAACACTCTTCTCGATAAAGAGTAAGATATGCTTAAAATTTTATTAAATGTTAAAACTGTGTATATTTGTGAATCTTTTCTTCTTTCCTTCTTTATTTTTGCTTTTCTAATATATAATATATAATAACCACATTCCACTCTTTTTATACTTTGAAGCAAAATATATTTTGCTTCAAAGTGTAAAAAGAGTGGAATGTGGTTATTATATGTTATATATTTGTGAATATGATAAGTTTCCTTTACTTTGCATCTATTCACCCAAAAAGCAGTCCTATTACACTATCAAGATGATAGCTTGAATACTTCAAATATGTAAGGTTTTGAACCTAAATATATCAACATGGATACCTAGCTATAAAAGTCTAAAAGTAGACAAAAATATATATTTTTGTGGCCTTAGTTAGAAATGAAATGAAAACTCTTTTGACTTTTTTGGCAAAAGAATATCTTTATCATAACAAGCACATTTTGCTTTTACTTTATATTTAATATGAATTTGAAAGTGCAATCAAATCCATTCTACTTTTGTCATACTAGAAAGCATGATATACTAAAATACATATTTATAAAAATGTACAACTTTCTAGATAGGGATTCTTGAGCACAAAACTTTTGAATGTTTAAAACTTTGATGCTATATACTCAATAACATAATAGAAGAAATGTATGACTATTAGATATATAGATGCAAAACAGTATTGCTATTAAAATAATAATTATAAACAAATGTGGAATATATTTATAGCTACTATAAATAGCTTTAGAATAGTGCTACAAATTGAGATGATGCTGTGATAAACCACTAAACATCACATGATCACTATCTCATACTAGCACATAATTGTTATTAAACAGTTCAAAACAAAGCAAAACTCCATATAGTAGTGCCATCTTGTGCTAACAAGAGCAATCAATGGATGCCAGAAGGCCTGTGCATAAAATCCCTATCTAGTGCCTACTGGGATGTTGGATGAGTAGGCACTAGATAGGGATTTTATGCACAAGCCTTCTGGCATCCATTGATTGCTCTTGTTAGTACAAGATGGCACTACTATATAGAGTTTTGCTTTGTTTTGATGATGCTGTGATGTGATTTGGGTTGTCATGATGATATAAATTAGATTGTTATTAGATTTTAAATTGGATTATTACTCTAGTATGAATTTAAATGTTATTGTAGTGTGAGATGAATTGATATTGTGATTTAAATTGAATTGTTAATATTATATGAATTGGATTGTTATTGTAATTTACATTCAGTTGTTACTGTAATAAGAGTTGACTTGCTAGTGTGCATTGGACTGACGTTGTCATGCAAAGATTGCTATTATATTATAAGTTGCATCATCACTCTCTGAGAGTATAAATATTACCATCAAGTAAGTTGGGTTGATACTGTGGTGTGAATTAGATTACATAAAAATTTGAATGTATAATTAAATTCTGCTAATGTCTATTTATTTTTTATCTGGGATTGATTCAAAGTTTTTTTTTTTATCTCTACCAGTGTATATCTATACTATTTTTCATAGTCAGGAATTGGTGGATTAAATTTCTTTGAATGCTAAAGAGATTTTAGTATTTATGCTACAATATATATTTTTAGATAGTGCCAAGGTAAATTTTTGTTATAATTAAGTTAATATTTGTTGCATTGAATATTAATAACATTACAGAATATTTCTAAAAGTACTCAATATATTAACAAAAGTTTTATAAAATATATATTTTCATTTTTTAAAATATGACATAAATATTTCTAAACATATACTACATTTCTTAATTGGAAAACTGACAAGAATTTAAAAAAAATAAATTATAATTCATCATTTTATTTTAATTAAAATCTTTATTATATTCAAATTTACAAAGCAGATATACTGCAGGTATTAGCAAGAGATTTTGAATTATAATTTTATCATAAAGGTCATCACTTTAAAATTTAGTTTCAAATAAAATATTAAATAAATAAATTTATTAAGTGCTAGGAAATCTTGTGTCATTAAATTCCCAATTTATAGATTAAATATAACATTTCCATGTAATTGTCATATGTTTTTTTGCTTTACTCTGAAAATAATCTATTCAAAAACCTTTCTCTCTTCAGTCTGTAATTTTATTATAATTTTAAAGTGCAGAGGTCAGATAAAATTTTTAATTATGGATAGTATTAGTTTTTATTAGTTTTCATATTCATTACTAAATTCAATAATAAATTTTATTTTTAAGTTCATATATGCAACCAAAGCTCGCATTCTGTTATGTTTGGAGAAGAAAAGTGTGAGAAAATGTTACTTCTGCAGCTTCTTCAAAAATATTATCATATGTTGAATTATATGGTATTGTTTCTTGTTTTCAACTATATACAAATTATCTATTTTTACAATATAGATTTAAAATTGTATGTTTCATTATTAATACCTTGCATTTTTATCATCAAGTGTATTATCTTCACAGATTCTATCATCAGCTATTAAATTTTGATTTGATAAAAGTTTAATTCATTGTTTTAATGCATAGTTTTTAATTTTTTATAAAAGTTTGATGTTTTATAGATTCAGTTTTCAGTATAAGAATTATATGATTGTCATAAATTTGAAAACTTTCCCAACAATTTCATTTCCTTGATTGAAAAGCAATAGTGAACATGTTCAAGAAATTGTAAATGTTTTATACATTTTCTAATGATACATTCAATTGGTATATGCTATTTTTATTGAATCAAAAACACAAAATTTAATAACTGTAAGATCATCATCATAATCAACTTTTATCAAACCACTGCAGGATGAAGATTTCTCCAAGTCCAAACCATCTTCTCCTATCTTTAGCTTCTTTTCTCCACATCACCCCATACAGATATTTATTATTAAGTTTTTTTTAATCAATGTATAAAAATAATAATCTATATTTTATGCATTTCTTTTTATGAATTTTTAAATTGACTTGATGCTAAAGTTTTGATTGTACAGCAGACTTTTTCAAATCTTCTAAAATCTACAAAAAATATAAATGTGTTGCATTATCAAATTATACATTATATTAAATCTGACTTTTCTATATTTTAACAAATATTATTATAAAAAATTTGGATCAATTCTGTTTTTTTAATTGTACTGCAAATGAAATTATCTCCAATATACTTAATTACGGTCCTTTTCTGTTTTTGTTGTTGTTTACCTTTAGTGCAATTTTTTTTTTTTGAAATTTCAACAATTTTGGGGAAGTATTTTTAAGTTTAGGATAGAGGAAGAATTGTAATCTTAAAAAATAAAGATTTCTAAATTAATTTTCAATTGAAAAATAGTTGAAAAAACGTAATTTGTGTCAAATTGTTGAAAAGTTATGCCCAATTTGCCTATCAAGTGTTCAAAAGTCATACAACCACCCCCAAAAACTCACCTTACAAATCATTATGTATTTTTTATTTTATTTTACAAAACATAAATGATGCATTTTGGAGATAGCTTTTATAAATTGTCAATAGAGTGTTAAATGCATCCACAAATCAGTGGTTGGATTGATTTCTATGGAAACATAATAAGTCCATTTCCTTTGAAGAGATTTTATTATTTATTCTATTACATTTATTTTAGAAAACTGAAATAAGTTTGCACTCTGGTAAAAATGTTACATATCAGATTATGCCAGAAAATACAATAAATCCAAATTTTATAAATTTGACAAATTAAAACTTGCTAACATGAAATGCCATTTGCTTTCCAAGTCATTTAATTATCTGATAAATGATATGTCAATGTTAAACAATTTTAGATAGATCTTGTTTAATGTTTCATATAGATTTGTCAGCATATTTTCTAATCTTATACTTTGGGTAGGTCTTATTTAGTGTTATTTGTGATTGTTGCTACATCTTGCATTTCTTTTTTAAATTGGTATGAAGTAATATCGTTATATAATATTTTTTCAGTAACAATAATTTTTTATTTATTTTTTATATCAGAAAATTAAAAATCTAAATAAAAGTATATAGTTATGTGCTCATCATTGTTATTTGAATTGAAATTTTTGAATTCTAGCTTTGGATTTAGATACTACTTCCCCCCTTTTATTATTATTTTCAGATAAATAAAACACTAATAATCTATAAATAGAACAAAATAAATATCTTCAACTTCATCTATATAGCATCAATTTTCTGAATTATCAGTTTAGGTTTTAGTAGTATTGATTTCAATTTTTTTAGTCTATTATTTTTTTAAAACAAACCTGAATAAATATGGCAAAAAGCCTCCTCTACTTAAGAATAAAATCAGGAAACGATTATCCCTACATGTTGGTAATAGTTTCAGTTCACAGAGTTTCCATAATATTTATAACAATGGCTTTCTTTTCCCAATTAATTAAAAAAAAGTATTTATAATTTAAGTTTTTTAAAATTACTGAAAACATCCACAAAAAAATAGTTTTTTTTTAAAAAAAAAACATCTTTTCTATGGATATTATCATTAACAGTTATTATGCCATGAATATGATATTCATGTTATATTGAAAACAATAAAACTGGATATTTTTTTAAAAAAAACAGCTGAATATTTTTTTTTTAAAAAGTGCCTTTTCTGTGAATGCTTTCGTTAACGTCGTGTATTACATTATGTCAGAAAAGAAGGGAATTAATTATAATTGAATTACTTTATTACATTACTATTATATAATTCTTCATTTATTATCTTTATTTTTGCACTATTCATTTTAGTATATACATATTAAGATTATCTAATACAATGGCGGTATTTAAAATTCGTGGATTAGATTGCAAGGCATCATGTGAACTTATCATGTAACTAATTTGAATATTATTAAATATTAAAATAAAGCTGATATATGTTTTTCTTCCAATTTAAAATTAAGAATATGATTTTAAAATAATTTTAAATTATTTCATGAGATTGTTTTTTTTTTATTTTGATCTTATCCCAATTAACATTAAAAAAAAAAAACCCAACCAAACCTAAAATAAAATTAAGTATTTTTTTTTTGTAATCTAAAGTAAGTTGAGAAAGTGAATTATAAATTAAACCTAAACTGAGTCATTTGCTAATCAAGTTTCTGCATCTTACTTCTCTCTTTTGAATTCTTTCCCACAATCATCTATTGCTAATCTTGACTTTTTTTAGATACAGTTTTGGTCATTACATTCGTCTTGTAACATGAGTTCATTAACTTCTGCAGTCAAGAGTATCATTTTCACTGAACTTGATTTTTTTTAATTATCATTGACTAATCTGTTAAAAAATAATCAAATGATTACTCAGTTATGCGATCATGTGATGTCTAAGCATTAGAAATGACAAGTTCGAGCTTTAATTCAGAGATTTTTAACTTTATACTACCATTGCATTGAATTGTATGTGGTATTAATCTGTTCATTCGTAAACCCTTCGTATTAATTATTTTGTATATTTTATAACGACAACAAAAAAATTAGTTAACTAAAAGGCGAGGCTGTTTTAATGGAAGACATATAAAACAAATTTGTTTTCTATACAAAATAAATTTAGATTTTAAAAACATGTTAAGATTATAGCAGATTAATTTATAGCTTTTAATATATTTTTTTAAAAATAAAAGTCAAAATGAATAACTTTGATTTACAGTACAAATTCCTTTTATGTTAATAAAAACACACACGTACATTTGCTATCTTTTAATCCTCTTTCTATTTTTTATTTTTTTTTGCCTTTTAACCAATGCTAATCTTCTTACATTCTGATTATTTTTTCCAAGAGGTCAGTAAAAGCAAATCAACAAAGCGAGCTAATATATTTTATTTGCTTTTAATATTTTTAAGATTATACTTTTTATATGAAATATTAACGGGACATAATATTAAGTAATAAGTTTGAAATTTAAAAAGTACGATTTATATTTGATATATATATACTGTACTAATAGAAGTAACTTCATTATTTAATAATATAGCTGAAAAATAAAATAATGGGAATATTTTTAAATGTCTTATCCAAGTTTAGAGGCAAGACTTTTTGAGAGGCAAAATAACAAAGACAGGTATAGTTGAAATATCGTTGCATATCAAAGCAATAACTACCTTATAATAATGAGCCTTTATAATATTTTCTTATACCGATTCAAAAAGTTATCTTTACCTTATTCTAAAGCTATCTACTATTATGATGGGTAATTTCATATTTTCAAAACTTTTTACAGCTGTTTTACAAGAGATATTTTGTGATTAAAGTGGAAAACGAAAAAAAAAATACATAAATATTATTTAAGACATATAGGTTTTAAAGATGCAAATAATTATTCAGAGTTTCGGAAAATGTAAAAATTACCATATGAAAGTAAGAAAGAACTGAAGATAAATATTAAAAAGACTCAAGTAAGATTCAATGGAGTTTCTCAGATGAAGAAAATAAAGATTGATAATCCAAAAGTAGAAGTTAACTATAAATATATAAATAAAGCCAAAACTCTCCATACAGTATTGCCACCTGTGCAAACCAGAGTAATCATTGAATTCCAGAAGGTTTGTGCATAAAATGCCTACTCATCCAATATCCCCACACTAGTTTCTGGCTTGTGGCCATCGTCAGTGAGGAGCTTTGGATCTGAGAGCACTGCACCTAGATCTTAGGATCTAATGCAACCCCCCCCTGCACCCACCTTTTATCTCTACTTAACTACAAAACTATGAGAATGAAATTGAAAACACAAAAATATCTTCAATCTAAGCTGCATTCATTGATTACTCTGGTTGGCACAGGTGGCAATACTGTATGGAGAGTTTTGCTTTGTTTATAAACAATTATGTGCTAGTATAAGATAGTGATCATGTGATGCTTAATGGTATAAATATATAGGCAAATTATTAAAACAGATGGAAACTTGCATAGAATGATTTTAATAGAAATAAATTACTATTAAAAGAAAATATGTGGTGTATTTGAAAAGGAAGATTTACTTTTGACAGTCACCAGAAAAGCACACCATAGTAACTTCATATTATTCAACAATATATGAAGAAGTTTGGATTGGGAGTAACAAGAAGGAATCAAAAAGAGAACCAGCAGAAGAATTAAGAGATTGAAATGTTTCTGGGATAAACTTATTTTTAGAAGAGATGATAATAAATGAATAAGTGATATCTTAAAGTAACACCACAGATGACTGAATGAAATAAGGAACTTTGTTGTTATAGTGTGAAGAAGAGAAACTGTGAATTGGAAAACAAGATTAAACATGAGAAACTTTATCCCACAATGGATTGGTAATGGTTGAAAACAATAATGATGACAATATAATAGCTATGAATAAAGTATTCTAATTGTATTTTTATAGGTAACTTTCAAAACCCAAGAATATTCTACTGATAAGTAGTATTTTGTAATTATAGAAGTTAAATTGGTTTAAACTAAAGCTCCATCAAACAAACATGCATCATATCTCAATGCCTTCTTTCATGAATCTGTTTATAAAATATCCCAAATATCACTGCTATAAAAATGATTGAAAAGTTGGAAATAGCACATTTTATGCTTAACCATAGCTTTCACTTCAAATACCTCAGGTTTTTTTAAAACCATTATTAATAATTTCTCTGTTATTATCATATAAAAACTATTGAGTGAAAACACTTTTAATTAATTGAATGAAGTGCCTTGATTATATAAATAAAAACATTATAAAAACAGTTCTTTTGCTCAAGACATATAAGTTGTAACAATAGAAGTATATATATGACTGAGAAATTCAAATTCATGGGCCATATATTTCTAAAAACTGCTATTAGTTTTGAAGTTAACATATTACATCATATATTAAAATAAGTAATATAGAGAGCATACTAATAGATCAAATAGAGCTCTTAATTGATAAATGTGGTAAGAGAAAATATTTAAAATCTCTATCTGGAATATACTTATCCCCAGAACAATTGGTTTCAAGCTTATGGCTCACCTCAGTGAGGAGCTAGAACATTCAGACACTAGATCATATAAACTCAAGAACCAGAACTTATTTAATATGTAATATTTAAGTAGAAACTCTGAAATTTTCAGACATGAAAATGTCGTTAACTTCAGCTATCTAACTTAAATAGCTATATGGGTTTGAACCAAATTCAGATCTACCATATATTAATAGCCTTAGTATTGATGAAGCCTTAAAGGTAAAATTATAATAATCAATAAAGCAAGTCATATATAGTGTGACATTGCTTTTATGAGCTTAGGGCAATTTCAATGATGTAAATTATCATTGCTATTATTGATAAAAAAATTAAAAGAGTAAAGTGAAACTGTGTGGAATATGTTGGCAAAAGAGATGACAGAAGATGGAAACTAAGTATTAAACTTAATGTCAGACTTGAAAGAGATCACATGTAAGAAAGTTTGGTAAAGTGATGTAGAAAGGAGAAGTTATACATGAGACAAGTTAAGATAAAGCTTTGAGAAAGCTTGACCTTATATAAAAAAATGAGTAAAAATAATGATTATTGGCAGAGCTGCCATGTATTTTTTGGTGCAGTGATAGAATTGTTAAATCAAAGAAAAATATTCCTGCATTTTAAAATGAGTAAGACATACAAAAATCAGTTTATATTAATTGATTAATACTATTTAATACTTGACCTATCAATGATTTCCCAAGCAATTAACCATACAGTTATACAAAATAAACAGGAAAAACTCTCCATACAATAGTGCCACCCTGTGCTAACCAGAGTAATCAATGGATGCCAGAAGGCTTGTGCATAATATCCCCATCTAGTGCCTACTCATCCAATATTCCCAGACTAGAAAACAGGAAAAACTCTCCATACAGTAGTGCCACCCTGTGCTAACCAGAGTAATCAATGAATGCCAGAAGGCTTGTGCATAATATCCCCATCTAGTGCCTACTCATCCAATATCCCCAGACTAGTTTCTGACTTGTGTCCTTCGTCAGTCCATTGATTACTCTGGTTAGCACAGGGTGACACTACTGTATGGAGAGTTTTGCCTGTTTAATAACAGTTATGTGTTAGCATGAGAGATGGTGATCAGGTGATGTTTAGTGATTATACAATATATGTATGAAACTGCACATTTATTTTACTATATAGCTAAGAAAAGAATGTTGTATGTTTTATTTTATATCAGTCATAAATAATATATTCATAGTCAAAGGAATTATTCTATTTAATGAGCTCCAGAACACAATATGGTGTTAATAAGATTTTGTAACTAGCAGTTATATAAAAAAACAAATAATAAGTCACCCTTTAAGAATTTAATAAATAACATTTTAAAATTTCAGAGCATTAATTAGCCTAAGTTCTGATTCACCCAGGTAGAATCTAGAGTTAATAAATAGAAAAATTTTATATTAAAGCATAAACAAAATAATGATTCATAAAAACAATCTGGCAAGCAAATTAATAATGCATTATGTTTTAAGGGGAACATTAGTAACCTTAACTCATGGAGTTTTACTTAAAAAGAAGAAAGAAAGATTTTAGAAATTCAACTTGTCAGATTGTTTGAGATTGGCCTATTAATAATAACTAAAATAGACATATAAAATTAAGTAATCAATACATATAAATAAATGACCACACCAAAGTTAAAGAAAGTTAGAGCATGTGAGATAGGTTTAAATAAAAAAATCATTTGAGAGCAATTTACATTTTACATATTAATTAAAAAGAGATAAAATTAAACAATACATTAGGAGAAATCTTGATAGCAGGATTTGAGATTAGACAGACTAGATTTATTTTCAGGTGGCATGAAAATCATTACCTTGTACAATTTTAAAGTCCATTTTCAAAATATGGCATTTAATGGATTCATGTGAATTCTTCTTGGTGACATCCAGCTTCTAATTAGCATTCCAGAGTTCTTTTTTAGGCTTTCCTTCATTTCAGGGCAGCAGGATATTATGGCAGTGGAAGATGACTCCACAAGGGTCGGGAAGGCTTTCTACTAGATAATTTTTAAGATTTCAAACCAGCATAGGTTATAACAGCACAGTTTTCTCAATAGTAGCTAATCTGTTGGCATTAAAATTGGCCCATTTTATACTCCTGCCCAGGTATTTGAAGAATGCTTTTAATTTATTTCTAACTCAAATCTAATCTCCTCTAAAAAAATCTTACTTTTTCTTTATCCATTGTTTTTGAAGATGCAATAGTAAGATAATGTCCAAAAATAAATTCAAATCTATTTCCAGATTAACAATAGATTTGACAAAAATGTTTATAACAAAAGTACAATCATTAATCTTAATTCCCCTTTTATTTTAAGTAAAAACTTTAATTAAAAATTCCTTCCCAAGATTAAAACAATATTATATTTCCAACCCTTTAATTATTTTTGGACAATTAACGGTTGCATCTTCCATCTTGGATTTGATAAAAATATACAGTTTAACAGAAAAAAACAATTTAAAAAGAAAAAGTTTTATAAATGACGTATGATAACATATTTAAAAAAAATCAATATTTTGTTAGTATGTTTACTTTTATATATATATATTTGAGACACACCTATGTACTTTAATAAAATCAGATATCTCAAATATATATATATATATATATATATATATATATTTGAGACACACCTATGTACTTTAATAAAAAAGAATTGATAATAATTAAAAAAATATTTATAAGTTAAAATTTTATAATTTTTAGGCATGCATCTCAAATATATATATATGCAACTAAAGGAGTGAGATGGGATATAGGATTTAAACACAGGTTAGTAGATGGAATCATGAAGCTCAATCTTAAATTGACAGCTTCAGTATACATAAGGATATATAATTTAACTTATAGAAGTAATATTCAGTGATATACACTATAAGTTTCCAGACAATTTAAAGTAAGATATATATATAGTTTTACATTTTCATTTACAATGTCAATACTAAAACCTTAAAAATAATAGATAACATTTTTTAAAATATTAAATGCATTAATGACCATGTACTAAAAAGAAAAATAATTATTATTTTTTCAATCACAATTAGGGTTTTTAAATTTAACTTGAAATAAAAGCTGGGGGGGGGTTCAGAAATAAATTAAGTCAATCCCTTTTTTATAGCAAGGGATTGACTTAATTAAATTCTGCCCCCTCCCCATGTTTTAATTCACTAAAAACCCCAGTTGTGATTAAAGAAACAATTATTTTTTTTCTTTTTAGTGCACAGTCAACAAAAGCATTTAGTATAAATTTTTTTATCTCTATTATTTAGGCTATTTTTAGATTCTTTTGCATTGCATGGAAATTTGGCTGAAAAAAAGTACAATTATTTGTTAAGCAAAACTCTAACCAAAAAACAATTCCAAAATATTAAAAGGTACAACAGTGATCAAAATACTCTAAGTCATGTAACGTTTAAGCACCTAATGTGACAAACTGATTTTCAACATACCATCAAAGTTTGAACATATATAAATATTACATAATCCTATTTTTAAAGTGATAACCCAGTATAATTATTAAATGTATTATCTTGTATTAGAAATTTTTTCTAGTTTTTGATTTTTGAATATTCAGACTAATTGATCAACTAAATATTAATTTGTTACAGATGTCCCTCCTATAGCAATATAAAAAAATCATCTACTCTCAGTAAGCTCGTTAAATATTTTCTTTTCATAAAAAATATACAGATTCTAAAAACTTAGTGTGCTTTAACCATTCCTAAATTCAAATTTTATCAATGTATTATTCCTACTTAACAATAACTTATCACAAAATATTATTTTATAGAAAATAAAGAGAAAAATGAAAAATTTGAGATAAAAATATTGCACAACTAAAAAAAATTGGGTCATGTTTTAAATATGATTTTCATGCATAAATGTTTAAATGCATATACATATGTTTTAGCTGATCATAATATTTTTAACATATAATTTTTATCATAGAATAGAATAACAGTGTAATGCTTATATTATTTTGAGAGTATTCAAAATAACATATTGTAAAGAATAATTTTTTTTTTCAAGATATAAGAACTTTATTTATATTATAATTTTGTTTTACATATGTTGATTCTCTGTCTTTACATCTTTACAGACCTGAGTTTTCACTATTATTAGTTCATTTCTGATAATTCTATCTCACTTCCAGCACACTAAATAAATTTTCTAGATGCTATATTTGTTGGGCTTCATGCCTTAACTTGATCATTCATTGTAAACAGTTATTCATTAAATGCCTTTGGTCTTTCTTATTTCGTTTGCTTATAAGCAAGCACATCCACTGTAAGTTCATTTGCAAATAATGTAGAGCAGGATTTCAAGAATGATTGAATGTTTGTGAAAGATAAGTGCTCTAAAAAAAGAAGTATGAACTCTTTTATAAGAAAATGGAATTTATTACACTTTTTTAATAGAATACATGATGGATCAAAAATTAAACTTTAATATAGAGATGAGATATTGTCTAGTAGTAATAATACATTCATAGGTCTATTTGGTTTGGTACAGTGATAGAATGAAAAGTTTTGAGGCTTAAGGTTAATGGGTTTTGTCATTTTCATGAACAATCTTCTTATCAATTCCTGAGCAATAAAGACAATCATTTATTTACTAATTTGATAAAGATTGGGTAAGAACTCTAAAAGAATTACAACACCTAGAGATTTGGAAATGTGAGTAAAGCTTTAGTGGTAGAAATTGACATCAGTATTTCTGCTAGAGAAGCCATTTTCTTTTTCTACTGCTAGAAAACATATCAAGTTGATATTTCATTGATTAATTATTTTGGCATGCTCAAGAAAAATATATATATTATTTTACTTTTTAAAATTCTGATGTTAGAATTGTTTGGAATAATTAACACTAATGTGAACTTATATATGCTTCCTAGAAGATGTTTTATTTATTCCAGTCATACATGTTTTATATATTTTAGGTTATCAAACACCCATAAAATATTATGCAGCCTCTAAGTACTGGTAATCAATTATATTAAGATTATGCCTTTGCATAGTCACAGAAAAATATAGGCAGAAGAGTATGCATAATAAATAAAATGTGTTAAAATAATCAAGATTGGTGTAACACCCATATATATATATATATTCTAACCTAGTAAACGAATACATTTCTATTATATATATATATATATATATATATATATATATCTTGTAAACCATATTTAAAACATAGCTTAAATCATTTTATTTTTAGTTGTGTAGAATTTTTTTTTTTTTTTTTAAAATCTTTATTGTCTTCGAAATAAAAAAAAAGTTCTTATGTATGCCTATTTTTTATATTTATCCTTTTATTTATTAATACAATTTATTTCTGCATGAATTTATTAATAGCCATATGGAAATATAATAAATGAAATTATTCATAGAATTAAGCTTGGTTGAAGAATTTTTGATAGGAATAATATTTAAAAGAAATAAACCTATACGTTTGGAAAGAAATGTTTTATATAGATGTGTTTTACCAGCTCTTGTTTATTGATATGAGACTTGGCCACTTAACTAAAAAGCATGAGAGAGAAATATTTTATACCACTGAATGAAGTAAAAGGAAATGTTTATTGGAAGTAACAAGAAGGTATTAAAACTGAAATACTTGAATGAGAAAACAAACAGATATCATTGGCATAAATGAAAAAAATAAGAAACTGAAATACTATTTAGGTTGGATATGTTGTTTAAAAAGATAATACATAAACAACTGAAGTCTAAAACTCAATACTTAAATATCATAATAAGAGAAAAAGTCCGCATGTGAGATGAATAGATGAAATAAGTAAGTTTATTGGTGTGATGTGGAGAAGAGAGGCTATGGATTAGAAAAGTTTGAATGAACTTGGGCCAACCTTCATTATGCATTGAATTAATAATATGTGGTAATGATGATGATATATAATAGCTTAAATAAATAGGTCAATTGATATGTAATGATTTTTAGGAATTAGTCAGCTTTCTAAATTAAATTTAATTTATTAGATCACCTGACATTATTATATGAACTGTATCAATAGACAAAAATAAAACTTATTTCTGACTTCCTCCCCTTTTTATTTAGATTCAACACCAAATTTATAAAAATGTTATCATATGTTGATTCATCATTACAAATTAGATTCTCAAAATATTTATTTAAATACATTAATTTCTAACTCATTGTAAATATGTAATAGTATACTTAAATGGTGTTAATTAATATGTACTAATTTCAATGTATTGAGACTTTATATAAAGAACATTATTTAAGACTAAATTAAATCAAGATGTAATAACATCACCAAAAATTTGATGTTGAACCTTATAAATGTCACTATCCTTTAGCGGCCACTTTAACAAGAATATAAAAAGCAGAAATATTTCCACTTTTTTTGACATAAGACTAATTAATTTAATACTGTAAAAAGTGTGTTAGAAGATTTTCTTCAGCTTTTAAAGTTGTTATACAGATATTTTCAGTTGCAATCCTATTATCAATAAAGATAATAACAATATGATAAATTGGTTAGGAAATTATGCATCGTTTTGTAATATTTTAATATCTGGTTGAGCATTTAAAAGTACCATTAACTTTTTTTAAAAAAAATTATATGCCTCAACTTTAAATTGTTCCTTGAAATTAATCACTCTTCAACTAAAATAAACTCACATGACATTGCTAAAGCTTAAACTATACATTAAAACATTGCTTATATAAGTCCCAAAATTAACAAAATCTAATAATCAACAAAATTTCCCATTCTCCCACTGAGTTAAATCACACAAAACATTATTAAAGGTTTAACTCTACTTTAAACTCTTTCCATTTAAGTATCAAATTCAACAAAATCAAAATAATTGACTAAACTCTCTCATATTGGCATCTACCGTGTTTAGGAGCAAAACATTACTTCGTTTTAAATTCTGAACTTGCTGCAATCATTATTTAATTTATTGAAATCATTCATTTATATAGACATTCAATATAATTTCTATTTCCTATAAATTTTATATTTATCTATGAGCTTCTATATTAACAATTCATACAATAGTATTAAGTCAAATCTAAGTATAACTTTCTAAATTTATTCTAAACTTAAAAACAATAGTAAATTCTTATATTTTGATTTACAAGTGTCAAATGCATTTCTCCCACAACTTTGACAACATCCAGTTCAGATAAATACAGTAATGATTAATATTAATAATTTATTAAACTAGATATTGTCTTCAACCTAGATATAAATTTAAACTCACTTAAAGATTAATATATCTGGTTCTTTAATTAAGCACGCAAACATGGAGTTATTCACATTTCTATTTACTGGGTATAATATCTATATAAATATATTAAATAAACATTTTAAAACCAATAGTATATAAAAAAAATATATAAATGCTTTTTTTGTTATTAATTGTGGATATTTGTTCTTTTGCTGCAATTAATTATTTGATGAAATAAAAAATGTTTTTGTTTATCTAAAAATTTTCTAAATGAAAGTCAGAGTCAACTAAGTGTAAATTATTAAGTAAATTAAACAATAGTTAAAGAAGTTAATAGATTTTATTTTTTTTATTTTTAGATAATTTATTTACAGCTAATGAATGATTTTATAACTTAAAGTATTTATTTAGTAAAAGATAAAATTAAAGATGAAATATTTCCATTATCATCTTTGACAGGTGACACACGTCATTTACTTCCCTATGTCCAAAATATATTAAAGTCTACGCAACTTTGGCTAATGATATTACTGGATGAGAAACCTTGTTGAGCCTACTAATGATAAAATGTCACTTCTGATATTGTTATAAATATGTCTTGCTTATCAAAGTAATGATAATAAATAAGATAAGATAACCATTTAACTAAAATAACTTAATATATTGAAATTATAAAAGAGACATGCCATTCTTACTTAATGTATTTCCAAATGTTATTATATAAATATAAATTTTTTATCTATATACTTCAACTTGCTTTTATTTTTAAGTTTAAAAGGAAAGAAAATATATGCAAATGCTGCGCTGTCTTGATTATCTTAAATAAAACAAGACTAGTAAATGAAAACATTAAATAACGCAAAATGGCAGTTAGTGATGGAATAAAAGTCAATTATATGAAGTTCTAACATGCAGATGAATTCTGTGTTACTACTTTTCAATAACCATTATGAAAATTGTAAACTTGATGTTTAATAAATTTATTTTAAAAAAGAGAATTTTTTTTATTAATTAAGTAATTGATCGGCCAATTAATTTTAATTCCGAGAACTGTTGTGTAATAAAGTTGTAAAGTGAAGAAATGTTTTCCAGCTAATACAAATAATTTGAAAATTAATGTAAAATTAAAATATTTAAATTGAAGCAATTTACACCAATATATTTATACAATAGTTATTTAAATTTCAATCCACAAGATTTAGCTAGATTACAATGTGTTAATTTTGCAAGCAACCACCAACTAGGTTAGAATAATTATGTAACTCATGCCAAATGAAACTTAATATTTCTATCTATGTCAAATTTCTCATGAAATTTCCAATATTGCATTCTACAAATAAAATGTATGTGAATTACTATCCACAAAATGCTCATGAAGATATTCACTAGAAATATGAGTCCAACTCCACTATTTTATAATCACAGATTTTACAGTTAATACCTCTATTTTAAAGTTAGCTATATCAGATTTTCTGATCTGTTTACTTGATTGGTCTATTTATGCCATTGGCTGTTTGTTTATCTATTGTTATATTATGAGTCAGCCATATTGTATTTTTAATCTAATTACAGAGAGCTGTATGGTTTTATACAACCTATTATTGAAATAAGCTTCAGATGAGTCTACACAAGAAGTTCCTTGAAATTTTTATTGAAATAATCTTCAGCATAACCTTAATAATGATAATTTTCAAACTATAGAGCATGTTAGCCTGAATTCAAAATTTAAGTACAATTGATCAATGAATCAATAACAATGTAAAGAAAATATCCAATGACATAAACAAGTTAATCAAATAATTAGGCTAATAAATTCAATAATCTACAGTAAGATATAGAAGCTATCGAGTCTTAATTCAGAATAATAGCACTTTTGTAGGAACTTATTTTGATAGTAAAGCATATTTCCTGCCATTTGCAGAAAGCAAGCAGGTATGCTGAAAATGGGAGCATGAAGCTGTTGGTTGAAAATAGCATCAGACCTTTTATGAATCAAGCCAACATGTCTGAAATTATTAGGCTTATTAGAAAGGAATTGTAACATTTATCCAATCTGGCAATTGTTTATGAACACAACTATGCATTTATAATCTTACTGGCATTATTACTGTAAATAGTTGTAAAAAAAATTGACATTACTTTAATTATATCACATTTATTTATTACCAAGAAACTTTTATTTTCTAGCAATAAGTATTTACATACAACAAAATTTTCTAGAATTTGAAAGATAGTCCTACTTCAGGATTGATTTTTCTGACATATGCAAGGCCATATTCTCTCAGACCCATAAAGATATAATCTTACCAACCATCTAGGTAAATTAGATTTCATCTGATATAAATAAAATCAATTCATTTTGAAAAAATATATACCCAAATCAAATCAATTTACTTATGCTGAGGCAAAAGAACTGGAAATATCCAGTGACCAACATGTGGTTGAGGCAAGACAAAAAAGATACTGAGTATTAATATCATAATATGACTATGTTATGGTTAGAATATATAAAATAGTGGGTGGGTATATATTGACATGTAAGATATGGTGATTATTGAGACATTGAATTAAGATATGATAATATGTTGTATTATTTCCATTGCCTATCAGTAAATGTTAAATGGATAGAAAATTTTAAACTTTACTCAAACTTTTCAAATACAAACAATTTGTTAGTAATAACACTCAAATAGACAACACAGGTTAGTAATTGGGTGTTATTATTAACAAGTTGTTTGTATTTGAAAAGTTTAAATAAAGTTTAAAATTTTCTAAACATTTACTGATAGATGATGTTAATAGTCCAGCATATCATATTTAAGAAACCATCATCATAAACCTTCAGGAAAATATTGAATGTAAGAGTATTACAAATCGAAAAACCTCCACATTACTCATTGAAAAATAATTTTGACAATTAATCATGATTTATGACCAATTGATTGGAAATCTATTGTGAATAAGATAACAGCTTATTTTTCTGAGGTTTACAATTTAAAGAATGATCAAATATTACTTTTACATTTATCAACAAACCCATATAGATTTTATATAATTCACATTTCAATGCCAACATGTAAGATACAAGATTTTGAAATTAAAGAAATACTTGAAGGCACAATTAAGATATTAAAAGCAAATGAAATAGACATTTTAATGGAGACTTATATATGAATATATACAAGAATAGATAATCATTGGCAAAGGAAATACAAGACAAGAATAGTTCATGTAGTTTGTGACTGAAAAAAAGTTCACAATAATAAATATGACATTTTAATACCATCTCTTCTTTTTTTTACTTGGATGGCATTCAATAATATTCATAAACATTAAATAGACTTTTGATTTAAAATGGATGATGATCAGTAGTTAATATATATATGTGTGTGTGTGCTTTGCACATAGATAATGAATCTATTAACAGTGATTACTAACACTAAGACAATGCTAATGCAGAAGTAGTCCTTATTACTAACTTTAGTCAAAATTATAAATAAAACTAAACCACATAAATAAAAATAACTCACAAAATAACAAGATGATGAATTATAGTGATCTGATAATGTTTAAGAATGTGAAAAAATAGCTAATTTTAAAAACTGAATCTCTTATACAATTAGAATCAGCACTAAACAAAATATTATCTCAAATCATAAACTTTAAATTCCAGATGTGACATTTATTTTGATTTGAGAATAAGTAAAAAAGAACTTTGCTACATAAGAATATCAAATAAGATTGGAAAAATATGTGAAATTAACATGTTTGCCAAAAAGACAGATTCATCCTTGATAAAAATTAATAAGCTAATACAGTTAAATATAAAATTAATATTGTTGCCATCTTTATTACCATTCATATCAACTTTAAGCACAGCGAGAAATTAAAGAAAATAATTCAGAATCGGTTATTCTAAGATCAGAAAATAATAAAGCTATACAAAAGTTAAAAATACGTTTTAAAGTTAAAAAAATGACTACTAAAATTATACAAGATATCAGATCAGATAAAATTGTAATTATCTGTTTACTTTGTCAAAGGATTGAGAAACTTAGAAAATGGATAAAAGAATGGTGTCTTAATCTTAATATTCATTTATAAGAAAGTAACTTAATTAAATGTGTCAGCTATAG
Source organism: Epiperipatus broadwayi (assembly GCA_028023455.1). Lineage (NCBI taxonomy): Eukaryota > Metazoa > Onychophora > Udeonychophora > Euonychophora > Peripatidae > Epiperipatus > Epiperipatus broadwayi. The sequence goes on along the minus strand of JAQFVV010012518.1, from coordinate 696,405 downwards.
AGCAAATCAGGATTTATGCATGAATGAATCATAAAAGAATAGGCATTAAACATTCATCAGATGATTAAAAAAGCTAGAGAATGTGATATATGAATGCAAAGAAGTTTTTGATAAAATTAAATGGAGCAAACAATGGGAGATATATTTGAGAAATCTTTGCATCAGATACAACTCATTAAAAATCCATATAAATTCTAATTGACAAAAATCAAAATAAACAAAATCTTTCTCAAAAGAATTTGAGATGTAAATAGGTGTTAGTTAAAAATATATTCTATTCATCCATATTTAATGCATTTAATGATATTATGTTCTTCAAGACAGGAAAGATGGGATAGTAGAAGATGGGATATGCATAAATAGTCTCATATATGATAACATCAATTAGATCTTGGTTAGTGGTGTGAAGTCAACAAATATGGAAAAACTATCCAGAGGAAAGCAGATATTATAGTTTTGAAATAAATACATAAAAACCAAACTCATGATTATGATTTTGCCAATAATAAATCCCATCAAATTAGCAGCATTGCAGGTTTTGAAATGATTGATAAATTCTTAAATTACACTGCAGTCAATAATAGCTAATGTGAGCAGGAAATATGTAAAAGAATTGTGGTAACATGAACACAAATGATTTAAAATATGAACAGATCAAAATATTTCAAAAGTCACCAAATTGGATTTTATCAATTGTTTGATTTTTCCAATTGCAATTAACGAAGATAAAAGAGCCCACCTGTTTAAATTTTTTTACCTTAGAATAGCTTATCATAGCTGTATCTTGCTGAATACTTGATTCATCTCAGATATTATGATGACATTAGAAAACAAAGACCATTTACCATAAAAGGTAGAAAACCCATACTGTAATCTGGAACTATGCAATTGTATCCAAACAAATATTGAAGTTGATAGAATGCAATATTGTCTGTATTAATGCAGAAAATCATGCCATATGGAAAGAAGTGGACTCTGAATAAGATCTATCTTGTTTCTTTCTGTTACTGAGCTTCATTGACAATGCTACTATCACTGATAACTGAAGAGGATAATCACAATCAGAACTGGATGGATAAAGATTGTCATTAAAGATGTGCACATATGCAGTAAACATATGAGACCTTCAAAAAAACCATAGTTTAAAACATTAAGACATTTGTATTGTGGGAAGATCTTAACTTTACATTTAACCATAATGCTTTAAGTTTTAAAATTTATCATTATTTTTTTTTCATCTTTTCAATATTTTGTATTATATTTATCTATTAGAAATTGCAAAAGTATAAGCAATAATTTTATATTTTGTTTATTGTAAATAAATTGTTAGCTTATTTTTCATTAACAAATGTAGATTATTTTTGCTTTTCAAATTTATTCCAAATATATGTTATTAATATCCACTAATACTGAAATGTCATGCAATCCACTGGGAATCATGCAGAGATAAATAAATGTAGTAATTTAAACTGACGATAGTAAACTTTCTATTTAGAAAATTTGGCACCTAAAATTTAATTTTAAATTGAATTTAAAAAAAGAAATTAAAAAATATTTTTGAAATAATTATAATCAATTTAACATTCAGTGCTAGGCTATTTGATCATTATCATCATAATATTAGACAGATTAAATGTATATATTTAAGTTAAACTATTTTATTTGAACTCTATATATGTTATTGGAATTTATATTAACCCCAGTTATTATTGATTTTTTATTGTTACATTATTAACCTTCCTATCAAAAAATGAACAGCTAAGTGATAATAAATTAATATTAGCCACTTACCTGCAGCTTGAGCCAGTCCTTCAACAGGAATTGTATGATTTAGCAGGTAAGAACATGATACCTAATAAAAGACAAAAAGTGTTAACCTTAAGTAACGATCTTCATAAAAAAAAGTTTAAGATTGAGTTTTTAATAATGAAATTTTAATGTTTATTTTTAAATTAAAATAAACTTTATGCATACATTACCATAAATAATTTCACAAGAAAAATAAATATCACATTTTTTTCATAGAGCATACAAGTGAATATTCACCAAAAAAATCTATATAGGTAGATGATCCAAATCGGTATAGTAGATATATTCAATATGTAAAATTTCTTGGTCATGTTTCAATATCATCAGTTATTAACGCATCATAATTTTTTTTAGATATCATACATAGCCACAGGAATGAGATGTTTTTTGCTCATAAAGTTTTTTGTTTATTCTTTCATAAGGGGAAATACCTCAAAAACATTTAACATCCCATGCACACATACTATATATATACACACGTCATTAATAACCAGTCAATACTTAGACAACCCCAATATCAAAAACAATCAAAAATTTCAAACTGTTGTCAAGGCAACCTCTTTTTAATAATAAAGGTGGAATCACACCTTTATTAATGGTTCAATATACTTATTTAGACACTAAAGATGGTAACTTGACCACAAAGATTGAAATTATTGATACAAAGAAGTTTAAATAAACCTCTAACCTATTCTGATTGCAGATTAATAAATAGTCAATTATAACATTACAAACTGCAATTATAAATTTCAAATTGCACCCAAAGTATTACTTAAATAATAAGTGTAATAATATATATATATTATAACAGTCAGGGTGATCATTGAGTCTTATCGTATCTTCCGTACAGGATGCCATCAGGCCATTCAAACCTGGAAAATTTATAGAGTAGGCAGATACAGGCTGTTAAGATCTAACTTTTACATATAAATTTTATTCCAACCATCAGCCCATGCTGCTAGCTCATGGAGATGCAGAGATTTAATATAAAACTTGCTTAAAAAAGATATTAATATTTAAAAAAAAAAAAAGCTACTGCCAGTAATTAACACACAAACATTTATTAATGCACATATAAATAAAATTGAGGAATAAAATTTCTTTAGATTTTAATATTAATTTTTAAATTTAAATTATTATTTTAAACCATTCGCACAGATGGACATTTTAATAAATTTTACTTTAGAATGTTGAGTATAGATAGGCTACATAGATTACACAGTTAAAATCTTTTCAAAACAATAGTTCAATCTCAGACTAAAAGTTTGCAGCCAACCCAATGCCTTCTTCCAGGTATATAGTCACAACCAATGTAATATGAAGATGCAAGCATAAAACTACGCTGACAGGAAAATACATCTGACAGTGTGATATTATTTGAGGGACATGATCCTCATCCAGTACAGGATTGTGCATCTGTCTGGTGAAGGAATCATGTATATAAAATAATTAAAAAGAAATGTTATGTATGGGCGGAGAGTGGTCTTACTGCCGACTTATAGTTCCCATCCATAGATCTACAAAGGGATTAATGGTGCAGGAAATATGTCTGTGTCCATTGCAATGCAATGACTACATCTTTGGGTCATGCATTCAATTGGGCTTTGGCCTGTATGCTAAACATGCTTCACATTACATTGATATAAACACCCATATATCCCCCACCAGCATCGACCTAACTATGAGACAAATAGCCTGAAATTAAAACCCATTCAAAATAAACACAAATGATTAAAATATAAAGTCATTGATGGAATTGCAGAGGGAAATTAACAATAAACCCAATGGCACTCATCATAAGATGCCACACTGACACCAATAACTTAAAATATATTTGAATAAATACATTTTTAGATACTCAACATGAGGTATCATATTTACCGAATATCTATATATTTTGATCAATATGAAAATAAAAAAATAATTAAACATTAACAAATCTATGCAGTCATCTATACCCAACTTAAATTTAATGCATTTAAATAATTTAGTCAATAAATAAAAAAAATGGAAATGATTAAATCAGCAAACTCAGAATATTTAAAATTAAACATCAATAATTGATTTTGAAATCTTAAGTCAGATTACAGTTCATTTTAAAATTTAGGTTTAGCTTGTCAAATCTTAATGGAATTCTTAATTACTTTTTTTAAAATTTTTTCAGTTTATATCTTATAGTAGAAGAGCTCCCGGTTCCTGCTGCCAATTCCCGTGAAGACTTCATTAGTTATAATTTCATGAAAGACTGGTCTGTTGTTCATATCATAGTTCTCAATCCGGAGCCTGCCTTAGCTGGTTCAATCCTGATACTATTTAATTGCAGTACCCATATGATTTGGATCTTCAACAGTACCATTCATAATTCAACAGTCATTTCATTTGAAATAAGTGAGAGAAGGTGACAAGTGCGTCTTATCACCCTTCTCAAAAAATCAAGCTGGAACTGTTCTTAATTTAGATATTTTTCTTTTTAGAGTAATCCTCCAGATTCATGGAACATAGTTTTCTGTTCCAATCATTTTCATTAAGGTCCAAGCATTGGTTTGTTGCTTCTATTGGACATCTAATTTTTTTTTGTTCTCTTATCTATATATTTCATCTGACTTTTTTATATAAGAGCCCCAAGGGCTAGTTTGCTTTTCATTTAATTTATAAAACAATCATTTCCATTTACTGAGATTACATAGGAATCTTTTAACAAAAAAAAAATATCTTTAGATCTTGTACTTTTTTTTATAAAAAAAGTACATTCAAATACTTTTTTTTATTTTAAAAAGAAAATAATAGTTTTAAAGTTTTCATTCCATCTGTGCAATATATTATATATGTTAAACAACTTTTAATTTTCAGTTTTTAAGTTAAGATTTTTTTTTTTTAATAAATCAATTTTTATTTATAATCTTTTTATTTTAATTTAAAATAATGTAATGGCATATTATATACCATTACAATATATATATATGAAAAACAAAAACAAGTTTTAATTACGCTAAACTTGCCGTTGCTTATATTTATGATCAATAGATGGCGTTTTACCAAAAACACTGACCAATCATACATTTGTTACATAAACGACCAAAGAGTCAGAATTAACTATCTCTTTCATTTTTCTCACCCTCAGATTAGCTGATTTCAAGCTGATTTGCTATCATCAGTGAAGGCCAGAGCCAAGAAACTAGATCTAAACACTGACTCCAAGTGTTATTGATAAACTATTCACATTTTGATGTTTTAAATATTCTTAATAAATTTCTGCAAACACTTTCTATGCACTCATTAACAGATTGATAACAGAATATGTCTTACTTTCTGTTTTTTATGCAGGTTGAACTAAAAGAATAGTATGAGATATTACTGAAGAAAACTTAATAACTATGAAGAACACTCGGGCTATTTTTGCAAGATTTGTGAAGAATATTTGAAATGTATAGTCCATATTATATATATATATATATATATATATATATATATATATATATATATATATATATATATATATATATATATATATATATAATGATTTGATTCACAAGCAAACCTTCCTTACAATTTTGATTTCATCCATTTCAATTAAATACATTAATATTATTATTAATCATTTATTAATCTAATGATTATCATATCATTGGTAGTGTGGTAGAGTGGACACTTTAAGTGCATCTAAATATATATATATATATTGCAAAAAAATCAAGCCAGATGTCACATGACCTAATTTAAACAAGCTTGTATTATAAATGTTATATAAAGAGCTCACAAATAAGCTATTATCAAACTTTGCAGAATATCCCTAACCCCAGATCAGTTTCTGCCACTGGCTCCTGAATATCCCAGCACTTCACTGAGGTAGCCAGTGGCAGAAACCAGTCTGGAGTTATGAATATTCTGAAATGTTTGTTATGAGCTTATTTGCAACCATTTTATATAACATATATATGTATAGTAAATAAAAATAAATGAATATACATATGTAAATATATAGTACAATATTTTATTTATGTACTCACAGAGTAATTTTTTTTTATGATTTATTATTATTTTTTAAAAAATATTTTACTGAAAACATTTTAATCACATTTAAAAACAATGCTTCTATAATAATCCAGGGTATGATGATTTAGCAAGACAATTACTTTATAAAATGTCTTATATATTTAAAATTGTTTATAGTGTACAGAAGAAAAGTCAGTACACGTTTAGGCAGTATTTTATTATTGAAAAGAAAAAATGATGATGAAATAAGCTTTATTATCATGGTTAAATTTAGAATGCCATTTGTAACAGATTAAAGTGAGGGATTTGTAACAGATTGGATATGACAAGGTCATGATAGGATGATCCTATTAAACTGATCCTGTTAAACTATGACCTGTAAATTGCAGTACCATGTATAATAGAATAAATATGTGTGTCTGCTAACTTCTATAATAACCCCAATGATTTAGGTGGCATTTGTAGCACATCGAAAGTATGCAATGGTGAATATTGCCTAAATAAAATATATCCCAATTTTTGGTCATCCTATAAAATAGAATAAAAATGAGCCTTGAAGTTGGACATCATTTGTAACTGAAAAAATAAAAAAAATAAAATTCTAATTTTATAATACTTGTGAATAATAGTGTTATTCATAATAGAATAAATAGAATAAACTGAGAAGAATGACCAATAACAAATTATTCAGTATTTAAAACAATCTTTTATATAATCACATATAATAATCAATCTACATAAAATTGAAATAAACAACTAATTATATTTCCACTTATTTAATTATCAGCTCAGTTTTCATTTCTTACTGAGATCTTTTTAAGATGAAAACTGGGTTGATAATTAAACAATTGTAAATATAATTAGTTGTTTTAATTTTATTTAAATTGATTATTATACTAAGTATATAACTATAACACTATTCTGGAAAAATAATATTTTATATTGAATATTTGACCATTGTATAATCACATAGCTGACTGTTAACTATATTGAAACAAAACAGTGATGATAATCTTTATTATCAATAAAATATAATATAAATCTTTATTATATTATAATAACAACTTATAAATACATTAGCATAATAATTATATTCATAAAAGACTTTTTCCGTAATTCTAAATTTTTTACCCTTTTCAATATAATACCTCTTACTAATACTAACACGTATATTATGTACATAATGACATCTACCAACATTTCCTATAATTCATTATTTCTATCAATTTATTTATATATTTCCCTATATATTACTTTCCATTCTTTATCCATTACCCAATCATTCGTTAAATCAATTGACTCTTTGTGAATGTTCATAGGGATTTATAATTATATTTTATATAATAAAATAATGGATAAAGAATGGAAAGTAATATAAAGGGAAATATATAAATAAATTAATAGAAATAATGAATTATAGGAAATATTGGTAGATGTTGCTATGTACATAATATACATGTTAATATTAATTAGTAGGGGGTATTATATTGAAAAGAGTAAAAAAGTTAGAATTACTGAAAAAGGCTTATATATATTTAGAATAGCATAACCTTTAATCTTGAACTTCTTCTTTCTTTTAAAAAATAGTCAGTATAAACAATATTCATCAAAATATAAAATCACAAACCAATTTTCTTTAAAAAACTTGTTTTTTATTATTATGACTATATGAAATTAATATCAAGAGCAACGTTTCGACTATTTACTTCCTTATAGTCTTTTTCAAGCCACTAAAATATAAAAAATAATAAAACAAATAAAATAAAACATAATACAATCATTAAACTCTACATATATTTCAAATCTTCTCAATACAAAAACATAAATTTAATATAAAACATTAGAACATTACCTTCCTCTATTTAAAACAACCTACAATTTAAACTTCTATTTAAAACACTCTGTTTAAATTATATTTAGATAAAATATCTCAAAAACCAGTCCCATCACCCACAACAATCAATTAGTTTTTTCTTTTATTCCTATATTGTTTAAATTCCCTACTATAAAAATTTTTTCTTTTTTTAAAACTTACTTTATAATTAACTATTGTTTCTAAAAGTTCTATTTTTTTTTTTTGTAAATAATGTGACTAGTTTTTATTTTTTATAAAATCAATTAGTTTTTTATTCATATATGGTTTAAATTCCTTAATATAAAAATTTTCCTTTAAAAATCTTTCTTTATAATTAATTACTGTTTCTAAAAGTTCTATTTTGTAATTAATGTGACCAGATTTATACTTATGAAAAAAAATTGCAGATTTTTTATCAGATAAATGTTGTTTTAATCTTGTTTTTAACTTATTTTTTGTATTTCCAATATAAGAAATATTTTTACCAACATTCCAGCAGTCTAAACATTTTATCATATATACACCTTTCATAGCTTCAAGCATATCATTCTTTTCACTAACATTAATCAGCTTTTTTAAATCTTTCTTTTTTTTATATACTGGGAGTAATTTAATGTTAAATTTATTATTAATTTTTTTACAAATATTTTTAATCCTAATAAAAATATTTTTTGATACTTTAAAAGAAGATTAAAGGGGAAAATAAAATTGATAATAAAGTTAATAATATTAATAAAATTTACATAGGATTTAAAGTATCAAAAAATATTTTTATTAGGATTAAAAATATTTGTAAAAAAATTAATAATAAATTTAACATTAAATTACTCCCAGTATATAAAAAAAAGAAAGATTTAAAAAAGCTGATTAATGTTAGTGAAAAGAATGATATGCTTGAAGCTATGAAAGGTGTATATATGATAAAATGTTTAGACTGCTGGAATGTTGGTAAAAATATTTCTTATATTGGAAATACAAAAAATAAGTTAAAAACAAGATTAAAACAACATTTATCTGATAAAAAATCTGCAATTTTTTTCATAAGTATAAATCTGGTCACATTAATTACAAAATAGAACTTTTAGAAACAGTAATTAATTATAAAGAAAGATTTTTAAAGGAAAATTTTTATATTAAGGAATTTAAACCATATATGAATAAAAAACTAATTGATTTTATAAAAAATAAAAACTAGTCACATTATTTACAAAAAAAAAAAAAAAAATAGAACTTTTAGAAACAATAGTTAATTATAAAGTAAGTTTTAAAAAAAGAAAAAATTTTTTATAGTAGGGAATTTAAACAATATAGGAATAAAAGAAAAAAACTAATTGATTGTTGTGGGTGATGGGACTGGTTTTTGAGATATTTTATCTAAATATAATTTAAACAGAGTGTTTTAAATAGAAGTTTAAATTGTAGGTTGTTTTAAATAGAGGAAGGTAATGTTCTAATGTTTTATATTAAATTTATGTTTTTGTATTGAGAAGATTTGAAATATATGTAGAGTTTAATGATTGTATTATGTTTTATTTTATTTGTTTTATTATTTTTTATATTTTAGTGGCTTGAAAAAGACTATAAGGAAGTAAATAGTCGAAACGTTGCTCTTGATATTAATTTCATATAGTCATAATAATAAAAACAAGTTTTTTAAAGAAAATTGGTTTGTGATTTTATATTTTGATGAATATTGCTTATATATATATATATTGTACCGGTCAAAATAGTATGCTCACTTAACAAGATTCAAATCCTAAGCAAAAGGACCTCGAATCCAATCATGCTCGAGATACACAGGTCTGGAGCAGTACTGAATTCTAACCTATTTGCCTATTCTTCAAATCTCTGACTCAATGAACAACAATTCTGATGACACAGTAAAATTATTTTAAATCCGTGCCCAGAAGCAAAGCAAAGCGGTAGAGCATAAGATCAGAATGATGATGATGATCGAGGACGGAGTAGCCCAGTTATTACATTATCATAGTTATTTACTAATGCTAAGCTCTTAGCTAAAGAAAATAATTCTAAATATTAACTAGAAACTAATAATTCAACACAAACCAGGATTAACACGAAAATATATATATTTAATGAATGCAGAAAACGCATATATATATGTTACAAAATTGTTTCACGCTTGGAGTGATTTTATACATTATGAAAACTTGGGATTTGTTTTATAAAATCCCCATTACATCAATTATTTAATAGATACCATGTTATAGAATGTGTTATAAGTTGTGCGGGGTTAATATGCCAAAATGTGGATGTACAAAATAATCTACAAGATCGGAACAGATTCGGATTACAGAAAGATACACGATAATTTAACGTTAATCATTTTGACAAATAAATATAAATTTACGGTCTCAATCATTTATTTACAATCTTGAAATCATTATATATGTTTGATAGGCATTGTTTGGACCTAGTGTCTTTTGAATAAGTATACATAAAAAACAAACAATGCGCATTATTTACGAGAATAAATTATACAAATTGATTTACGTCTCTGGGAATCGATAAAGCTTTGTTTAAAGGAAAGCAGTTTAAATCAATGGACTAAAAGTATTTTTACGAAATGAAACATTGTTTTTAACACATCATTGCGACTTACTAAAGGTTAGGTGGACGGTGATTAAATTAAAGACAAAAGTAACGGTACTAGCATACATTAAAGGAATCTGACCTTCATGGCGATTGTGGATATTTTATCATTTAAAGGAATACTTGGAAACAAACTTAAAGTGGATATATCTGCACATTTCTGGAGGAACGATATCAAAGTAGAGGCTGGGAATGAGACCCCAGATCATTATGTACGGCCATCTGCAGCACATAATCCTCTTAAACTTTATATTTTAACAGAGAGCGATATCAAAGTAGAGGCTGAGAATGAGACCTCAGATCATTATGTACTGCCATCCGCAGCACATAATCCTCTTAAACTTTATATTTTAACAGAGAGCGTTGTCTCTGGTTAAGAAGGACGGGAGCTTCATGCTTTCGATGTCCCCAATAATAAAACAATCAAGAAAATGGAAAGATAAAATATCAGAAAGAAAATGTATGCCAGCAACATTATTGGACATGAATATAAATTTTATAATATAATTTTCAAACTTGGAAATTGTCTAAACTCTTGCGCAATAATCTGTTTCCAATTCTGAGTCATTTAACTGATCATAATGAATAATAACGTTACTATTTACAATATTATTAAACTAACAACATTTATATTTAAAGAATCGATTCCCAAATACGTATTAACTGGTAGGATTTTCCCTTCAGGCACCAGCAAAAAGGAATGAATTAATTATATGAAAGTTGAAAGTTCACGATCTTTTTTAAAATAGAAAATTAAAGCAAAATTCATCCACAGTAAAAGTTTTTAATTTACTTTAAGAATCATGAATTTAAAATGAAACCAAATTCGCGAGCAATTGCTATTTAATATAAACAAAACTTTATTGATAAGTTTTTAAATAAAGCCCACCCTTTTCCAAGTAAAACAATTATTTTCCCCTTGACTCGCGAACTTAGCGATTTTGGCATATTAAAGAAAATAAATCATATTTATACATTAAACAAAATACATAAAATCTTAATGGAATCACACACATTTATATATATATAATTTAATTAAGTGTGAAAGGTAAGTTAAAATACATGATATTAATAAAAGATTACTGAGAGAGAGTTTAAAAGCAAAATTAGCAGAATATCATAAAGGATCTATGAATTAATTTGGCTACAAATTATAAATCACCTGTGAATGTTCGTATCAAGGCAGCTCTAAATTACAAGATTTTATCGAATATATCAGCATAGCGGCAGGCAGGATGGTTGGCAATTCTATGTCATCTCATATGGCCAGTCAGATGGAAGTTTGACGGCTGGTAGACAGTCCTCCGAGAGGAAAGAGAGGTGGACGGCTCCACTACTCATGCCCCATTTGCTGAACTTGTGTTGGCTTCTTAAAAGTAATTCTCAATTGACTAAAAACTGACAGTAAACTCCAAAGTAAAACTCAAAGTCTAAGTGAAGTCTCTTTTGTTCACTGGTTCCTTTTATAACCTTTCAATACTGCCCAGAATTCAATTTCATACACCACCCTTATCTCTGTAATCCTTTTAAAAACAACATTTAATTAGTAAAATATTTTCAATAGATAAGGCTTGAAATACCCCTTTTAGCTGTTTTGAAAGATTTGAAACTGATAAACGATTTGTTTTTCGATTGTAATTAAGATTTATAAGTTTTAATTATAGACAACGATCTGACTAGTGATAAAGATAATTTCAATATTTCAAGCCTTCCCCATTTTTCTTTGTTGTTACATTGAATATACACAGATATAAAAATAATTACAAATATCTAAGCAAATGTATTTTTATAGCAATAAAACTATTGCTTTAGTCATAATATATATACGCATCATTCAAACTACTGTTTCATTTTTACTAAACAAAATTAATTTTACTCATCTTTAGAATGATTCGACATACAGTGTGTGAGTGAATAGCATATATTTATAGCAGGGTCTGAATTGTGGGCCCCATAGGAGGTTAGTGTAGATGGTTAAGCATGAAGCTCAATGATGATTAGACATTGACTGCTTCATTCTTCCCCACTTAAAGTGATAAAAAAAAATCAATAAAAAAAATACCTTTGTTGGAGTCTAATATAATGTTGGTGAGAAAAACAACCTTAATAAATGAGCATGAAAACTTTGCTCCTTGTGGACAAAAAAAACAAAACTGCCTTCTTATTTGAATCAAGTTTTTAGAATGGAGAAGAAAGAATCTTTCATTCCTTTTTATATTTTTATTTCAACTTCTTGCTGTTTTTTCCATTAACTGAAATATTTGGTATGAGGATCGGGTGGTGTGTACGGTTTCAATTGTCGTGCATTATAGATGCCATTAAACCCATTTTCTCCTTCCAATAGAAAAGCATTTTCATGACATCTTCTTCGAACAAGGTATGGTCCACTATACAAGGGAAAAAAATTTTTAAACTCCTTTTTTACTACACTGCTAGTCTTGGGAGATCTCAACCATACTTGATCGCCTTCCTGAAATTGGTGACATTGCATCCGTCCCCTCTTTATGCGATTTTCAGCTGCCCGGGCCAACCGTCTTCTAGCAGCTTCTTGGTCACGAATAGGGTCAATAACTATTTCATCTATTGGTACCAGGTTCGGAAATAAGTTGCGACATGGCTTCCCATAGTGAAGGCATTCAGGCGTAAAACCGGTAGACTCATTTATCGTCTGGTTTATACAGTTGACTATTTCTGGGGTTTTATTTACCCAATCCCGGTGGTTGGTTGATATGTAGGTGCGAAAGAGACGATTGAGTTCTCTCATGACTCTTTTGCATGGGTTAGATTGGGGATTCATAATCGATGTCAACCGATGAGTGAGTTGTTGCTTCAAAAGCCAGCTTCTCCATTCCTTAGAGGTGAAGGCTAAACCATGATCTGATAGAATAGAATTAGGTTTTCCCACCTCAGGGAATTGTTTATCTTGGAGGGTCCGAATCGTATTCCTTGAGTCTGCAGCCCGGACAGGATATGCTTGTACATATTTGGAAAAAACATCATAGGTCACGAGTAGATATTGGAACTTTCTAAATTTGGGCAACGGGCCATAGTGGTCGATTGCAATTAGCTCATTGGGCCTTGATGCAGTTATGGGTTTCACAGTTCCAGCATAAGACTTGTTCAGAAACTTAGTCCGGGCACATGTTGTGCATTTCCGTAACACTGTGAGAATCTGTGTGTACATACCTGGCCAGTAAAATTGGCGTCTCAAGGCTTCCTCAGTTTTCCGTGGCCCATAATGTCCCAAGGTTTTGTGGACGTGTTTGACCAGTTGCATCCTAATCTTACTTGGCGTCATGATTTTCCATGGGTTCTCCATGTCTTTTGTTTTACATTGCAGGATCCCATCTTTTAAGCGGAATTGGGAGTATCACTGCACATTTCTTTTGTTTGTACACATTAGGTGATTGGTTCCCAGGTTGGAAATAATGTTAGCATATTGGTCATCTTGCCAATATCGTAGATTTGTCAAATCAGTTTCCATAGGGGTCTTCGTGGTTGTGGCCATGATTCTGAGGGTCTGGTCACTTCAATATATATATATACATATAAATATATTAACATAATATATATATATATATATATATATATATATATATATTATGTTAATGTATTTATAAGTTGTTATTATAATATAATAAAGATTTATATTATATTTTATTGATTATAAGATAAACAACATAAAGGAGTATTATTCCTTAGAATTAAGTAATCTTTATTATAACATCATGAATTCAAACAGCATTTGGAATAAACAGAAAACAAGCAAAATTATCACTTCAAATACACCAAATACAAACCTTACTTAAAATAAATTAAAATAAAACTATTAAACCAAATATCACTATTTCAAAACAATGAAATATGCTTAATATATATTTTACTTATAATCTAATAAAAATAATGATAAATAATTCAACAACTAAATTCTAATATACCCAATGAACCAAACATTGCTCATAATAATATAAACTTACACTAAAATTTAATGATGTTCATATCTAAATAAAATGTCATGAATGATTGAGATAACAGTTTTAGTATGTTCCATAAGTATATCATATTCATAATACCTAAATAAATATACAATCCAATAATTAATTTTAAATTCTAGTTTAATAAAATGATATATAATACTAACTCAACCATGTTAAACTCATATATCCATTTACTCTTATTAATAATGCTATCTATAACAAGACAAAATACCTAATAATGATGTAATATCAATAAACCTATAAGTTAATCTTGAATCTATAATATCCAATCATACCAGTATATAAAAGAAACTAGATTTCTATTGGATATTTACTTAAGTATTATTAACCAATCATATTAATTTGTTTTAAATTTCCTATAAAATTATTATTAACTAGGTAGATACCATATTGGTTCATGGTTGGTCAATAAGATCTTAATCTTATTCATTTATAAAGCTAATAGTAGTATATTTTGTTCTGTTATGAGTCAGAATAATTTGTTTTGATTATATTTAAATTTAGTTGATATGGATCATGAATCCAATTAAATATTAAATTTTAATATTCATACTTGATTATAATAAATAGTTGGGAGTAACAAGAAGAGATCGAAACTGCAATGTATCGGTAAGAGAACAAACAGGTGTTACTGACCTCATTGAAAAAATTAAAAGACTGAAGTGGAGTTGGGCTGGACATATTGCTAGAAGAGATGATAATAGATGGACAATTGAAATTTTAAAATGGATTCCAAGAGATTGTAAAAAACCCAGAAAGAGACCACATGTGAGATGGATGGATGAAATAAGAAAGTGTGCAGGGGTGTTGTGGAGAAGAGAAGCTAAAGATAGAAAAAGATGGATTGAAGTTGGAGAGACCTTCATCCTGCAGTGGATTGATAATGGTTGATGATGATGATGGTGAATTTTTTTTATATGTTTTGATTGCTATAATATACAGTTTTAATAATTTAGTTACAGGAAATTTTGAATAAATTAATATGATACTTAAGTAAATATCCAATAGAAATCTAGTTTCTTTATATACTGGTATGATTGGATATTATAGATTCAAGATTACATTGTAGGTTTATTGATATTACACCACTATTAAGTAATTTATCTTGTTGTAAATAGCATAATTAATAAGAGTAAATTGATATGAGTTTAGCATGGTTGAGTTAATATTATTTATCATTTTATTAAACTAGGATTTAAAATTAATTATTGCTTCCTATATTTATTTATATATTATGAATATAGTAGACTTATAGGACATACTAAATCTGTTATCTCAATCATTCATGAATTACCTTATTTAGATATGAACATCGTTAAATTTTAGTATAAGTTTATATTATTAAAAGCAATGTTTGATTTGTTAGATATATTAGAATTTAGTTGTTGAATGATTTATTACTTTTATTAGATTATAAGTGAAATGTATATTAAGTATATATCGTTGTTTTGAAATAATGATATTTAATTTAATTGCTTTATTTTAATCTATTTTAAGTAAAGGTTTATATTTAGGGTATTTGAGGGATGATTTTGGTTGTTTTATATTTATTCTAAATGCTATTTAAATTCATAATGCTATAATAAAGATTATTATCACTGTTTTGTTTTAGTATAGTTAACAGTCTGATATGTGATTGTATATAAGATTATTTTAAATCTTGAATAATTATTTATTGATTGGTATTCATTCAGCTTGATTTATTATGTTCATTCTATTATGAATAATACTATTACTCATGGAAACTATAATATTAGTATTATTTTTCCTTGATTTATATTTTTTGCAGTTGCAAATGATGTCCAACATCAAATCTCATTTTTTATTCTATTGTATAGATCTACCCACAACTGGGCTATATTTTATTCAGGCTGTATTAGAGTTATTATTTACCATTGCATATTTTCAATCTGTTACATCATTGGGACTATAATAGAGGTTAACAGATACACATATTTATTCCATCATAAATGTTATCATAATTTACAAGACATAGTTAAACAGTATCACTCTACCATGACCTTGTAATATTCGATCTGTTACAAATGGCTCCCAAATTGGTGGAACATTAAAAAAAGGATATACCTCCATTTTAATCTGTTATATATGATGTCCTAAATTTAAGGGCAATAATAAAAGTTATTTCAACATCATTTTTTTATTTCAATTATAAAATGCTGCCTAAACATGTAGGGCAGGGGTCCCCAACCCTATGCCTGTGGGCACCATGGCGCCCGCAGACCATTTTATGTATGCCGGCCACTGGCCGAACACGATAAAAAAATATTTATCTGATACAAGTAAATTTAATTTTTTTAAATTTTTTATAAATTATTGTATTATATTGTAACCAAATTATAGGGTAGGGGTCTGCAACCTATGGCACTTGCGATTTTCAATGGCACTCGGAATGAATTGAAATAGTAAACATATATTTTAATTACAGCGTCTTTTTTTTTTTTTTGGTTGTTGTTTTCACATTTGACATTGAATTAATGATTAAATCATTATTTATCAGAAAATAATACAGTTGACTTCATTTAAAAGATATTTTTGTTTGCAAGCAAAATAAATTCTACATATTCACATTTTATTTCTGATTATATTAAAAAATGAGATTGTAATCCAAATAAAAATCTTATTACATTATCAATTCTAGAAAGCTATTTTCAGTAGTTGAATGGTAAATAATCGATGCTCATTGGTGGCGCTTTTTTCAAAAAAGAGATTCTTCTGGCATATTGACTGAGAGATTCCCAAAATGTCCCACAAAAGACAAAAACGTGATTTTCGCTCTTTTCAAGAATCTTGGACAAATTAATATGGATTTATACAGCAAAAGGATCATGGTGTGTGCACATTATGCTATGAAAGTTTTGTGTGTCATACCTCAAGTGTACAAAGACGTTATCAACTAAACATCTGTTAACGTTTAAAAACTCAGATGAGAAAAGTGAAGCTATAAAAAGGGCTGTTTCTGCCTTTAAAAAACAAACTACTTATTTTACTCAAATAATTGGAACTCAAAATAAAGCCACTGAATGTAGTTATACAATTGTTCATTGTGTGGCTTTGAAAGACAAACCTTTCACAGATAGACAGTTCATCAAAAAAATGTTTTTGAAAAGTGTTGAAATCTTATTCAGTGATCTACCAAATAAACAAATGATACTGTCTTGAATTTGATAAATACCAGCTTCTGCATGATCAATTCAAAGAAGAATAACTGATATGGCTGAAGATGTAACAACAAAACAGAAAACAAGTTTACAACAAGCTGTTGCATTCAGTGTTGCTGTTGTTGAAAGTACTGATGTAAATGATGTGGCGTGCCTAGCAATAGTTGCACGATATTGTGACAACAATAATATTTATGAAGAATTGTGTTGCTTGATTCCTCTTACTGGTACAACAAAGGGACATGATATTTTCACTGCATTTTTCAATTATTTTGAAAATCAGAAAATTAACATAAATATTTTAATAAAATATTTAGTATTACTGCTGATGCCAGCTGTGCAATGGTCGGAAGGAAAAGGGATTTGTTAAATTTCTTGAAAATCATATTAAACATCAATATTGTGTTTCTACTGCATTATACACCAAAAAAATTTAGTTGCAAAAATCTCATCAGAATGCTTGAATTTTGTAATGGACATTGTCATTAAAATAGTTAATTTCATAGTTTCTTGTTCTTCATTGACATATAGGCAAGTTAAATCCCTTTTGCAAGAAATGAATAGTGCATATATGGACTTCCCTCTATACAGCAATGTTTGTTGGATTAGTTGAGGTAATGTCTTGAACAAGTTTGTATCATGTCTAAAAGAAATAAAAATGTTTCTTGATGAAAAAGACACATTATCTGGAAATAAATGATGAAGATTGTTTATGCAAATTGATGTTTCTGACTGATGTAACTCTACACCTGAATGAGTTAAACTTACATTTGCAAGGAAGGGTCAAACAGTACTAGAACATTTTGAATATTGGAAAGAATTTGCATCAAAATTAGATATATTTTGGCATGATATTACCACTAACACCTACAAGTACTTTCCAAATTTAAAGGCCCATGCAAATCAATTTAATGTTACCCAAGATAAACTTCAAAAACACATTGAAGCTCTCAGAGAATAATTTTCCAAATGATGTGAAGTCTTCCAAATACATATAACCATATTTTCTTTCTTCCTCAAACCTGACTTAATTGATGAAATATAACTCCATTTGATGTATGTCTTTTTGAGTGAATGATATTGGTAGTTTTGAAAGGGAATTAATAAAATTAAGGTCATCAGAATTGTGGAAAACTAAATTTGTAGAATTGTGCAAAACTCTTGAAGGGAGCTGTCTAGAAAAATTGGCTGTCATTCTCAATTGTTGGATCATTACCTGAAAGATTTAATTCCTCATTACCTGAAAGATTTAATTCTTTGAAAAAAAAACTGCTTGTGCTCTGCTTTCAACACTCGGTTCAACTTACTTATGTGAACAAATTTTCTCACATATGAAAAATATTTTGAGTTCACAAAGAAGTTGCCTAACATCTGAACATTCAGAAGCATGTGCGAAACTAAAAGTGACCAATTATACACCTCACATTGAGCAATTGAGAAAAGAGGTACAAGGACAAGGTTCATATTATTTTATTTTAATAATAAAAAATGGATAATCATATTAGAATTGATGATAATTTTTTCTTATTTAAATTATATATTTTGTAAAGGTAAAAAGTTGTAATTTATAATTTGTAATATAATTTTTAATAAGCATGTTAAAAATTACAAATTTAACAAAAGGTACTTTTCACATATGATTCTAAGTATGTTATATAGTAGTATATACTATATACTATAATATTATATAGAACTTTTAAGCCTATCATAACTAAACTAATTTTGATAGTATGTAATAGAATAAAATTGGTAAAATCATATTGGCACATGGAATAACATTGTAACATAGGTTCGGCACGACACTACTAAAAGGTTGCTGACCCCTGTTATAGGGCATACTATACTTTTACAGCATAAAAATGTCTATTTCTCAGTCCGCCAAGTGCAGTCTTTCTCTGCACATTGCACTAGCACAGAATAAATAAAGTTAACACAGATACCAATCTCTCTGCTTTGCCCATGTTTATAAATTGTATCTGTGCATACAAGTTCGCCATTTTGAGAAATACTAAGCGGAGTCCGATTCAGAATAAATTGAATTATTCTTTATTTTTCAAAAATCAAATTTCAAAAATTCTAATCCCAAAATGAGTAAAAGACAAAGAACCTATAATTTTAATACTGACTGGGAAGAATCACATTGTTTCGTCAATATTAAAGATAAATGTGTTTGTTTGTTGTGCGGCAGTAGTGATGCAGTGGCAAAAAAACATAATATCGAACGTCACTTCCAGCCAACCCATTCCACTTGTAATGCCAGCTATCCACTTAAATATGAATTAAGAAAGAAGAAAATATCTCAACTAAAATCAGTCCTGTCTATCCAACAGTCAGTTTTTACTAGGCCTGTGATAAAATCTAAAAATGCCACTATTGCTTTTTTGAAAATTTTTCACATGCTCACAAAAAAGAAAAAGCCTTTCCAGGATGGGGAATTGTTAAAAGAAGCATTTATGACTGGTTCCTATTGCTTATTAGAGGGATTTTCCAACAAATATGAGATTATGTCAGCAATACAAGACTTACAGTTGTCTGATAACACCACCACAAGAAGAATACACAACATTTCAAAAGACTTGCAAACTCAATTAAAGAGTGATTTGGAGATATGTGAATGGTTCTCACTACAATTTGATGAGTCTACAGACATAACAGACACAGCAGAGTTAGAAATTATGGTGAGAATGATATTTAGTGATTTTAGTGTAAAAAGAATTACTAAACATATTACCAATGAAAGGACGAACAACAGGCGAGGATATTTACAACATATTCTTAACATACGCAAAATCGATATATATGCCTTTGCACAAGCTGTCGGCGATAACCACTGATGGAGCACCAGCAATGGTTGGTAATGTCAATGGATTTATTGCCCACTACAAGAAAGACAAATCATTTTCTAACTTTATGTCTTACCATTGCATTATCCACCAGGAAGTTTTGTGTTGTAGGATACTCCCCTTTGGACATGTCATGCAAGTAGTTACTATAATAGTGAACCTTATACGATCAGTCCATTTACAACAACACCTTTTTGAGACCTATTGGAAAATTCTGAAGAACCGGATCTTGTACTTCATAATGAAGCACGTTGGCTTAATAAGGGTAAAACTCTTTCAAGATTTGTCAGTTTAATTGAAGAAATAAAAAATTATCTCAATTCTAAAAATCAAAATTTTGTTGAATTAACAAACTCTTCCTGGCTTGTGGATTTGGGTTTCATCACAGATATAATGGAAAAATTGAATCATTCAAACTTGCAGCTGCAGGAGAAAAACTTACATATATCTACAATGATAGGATCTGTAAAGTCATTTAAAGCCAAACTGGTTTTGTGGATATCACATCTGCAAATGAAGAAACTTGTACATTTTCCAAATATGGAAAAAATGATAGGCGATGCTGAAATTGACTTTTCATCATTTGTTGTCAGTCTTCAATTACTTCAAAACCAGTTTAAAAAACGATTTCAAGAGTTTAATATCATTGAGCCAATGGTCACCTTTTTTGTCAATCCTTTTACTTGCCAAGTAAATGTAACCGAAAAAACTGCACAAATTGTAGAACTTGTTCAAGTTAGGGCAGAAGAACTGGAGTTAGAAATTTTGGATCTTTAGAATGATATTGTCCTAAAATCCAATGTATCAGATGAAAACTTTTGGAATATAGTTGATCGAAATAAATTTCCATTTTTGAAAAGAGCATCATGCAAAATAAAATCGTTTTTTTGGTTCCACATATTTGTGTGAATCATTGTTTTCAACCATGAATATCATAAAATCAAAATACAGATCTCGACTGTGTGATAAACATCTTGATGATTGCTTAAGAACAGGAACATCATCATATTCCTCTAATTATGAAGCAATTGCCAATGAAGTGCAGTACCAAAAATTGCACTGATTTGTAATATTATATATAATTTAGTAATTTACATAAAAATATAACGTTAATTATATGTTAAAATTTTATTTTTGAAATAAATATTTTTTTATACATTATGTGTATTATTAACAATATCCAACTATAAATTTACATTGAAAAAATAAATGGTGCCTGCCACCTGGCCAGTATTAAAGAATGTGCTCTTAAGTGCAAAAAGGTTGGGGACCCCTGATGTAGGGCAATCTTTTATTCTTTTATAAATAGTGCAGCCAACTCAGGGGCAATCAAAGACTAAAATTTCAGTTTCATATACATGCAGAAGAATATAATATTATATCTTCTAAACTTTAATAAGGCTTTATAGGTGATCTTATTGTCATTCTTTTATCGATTTTATCGATAGCTGGAAGGTTTAATGGGCAGATGTGTTATATCAAACTGTAAATACATTTAAGTTATTTTATAATCCATTCTCATTAAAGAGAGAATATTATTTTTTATTCTATAAAAACATGTTATTATGAAAACCAATAGTGTTGAAACATTATCAGAACCTGAAGGTATTATTCAAGGAATGTTGAGGAAAATGATGGAAGATATAAGCAATAAGTTTGGAGATGTAAATAATCAGTTTGAAGAAATAAATAATAAATTATTTATAAATAAATAATAAGATTAATTATAATTAGATAATTATAATTAATTAACTTATATAATAATATAATTTGATTGATTATAAACTTTGATGCAAAATTTTGAGGTGTAGGGTATTATATGTAGGCATAGTTCATACTTATTCTATCTTATATGAATATTTCACATTACTCCAATTTCTACATTTTAAATGTGTGCACATATATAAACACATATGTAAGCAGAAGTTATACATATTTCCTATAATTGAGATTTTTTTTTAAATAGACAGGATTTGCACCTAAGCACATTGCTGTATTGTTGTTATAATAAATAAATAATGTTTTGTTAAGTACTGAGAACATCTTCAAACCAAAGCACAAGATAGAGACTTTAAAAAAAATAAGAGCATCTGTCTTATTTTTTGTATATAAATTCAATTATTTAAGTCAATCTAACGTATCTTAGTTTGAGAGCATTATGACCAATAATTTCTTTTTCTATATTAACATTAACAATATTTTTCAATTTACTATATGTTAATATTTTGAAATATTAGAAATTATGTAATATTCAACTTTATTTATTAGCACAGATATTGCATGTAATTTTTTTTTAAATAGAAGGAATATACACCCTAAGCACATGCACTGTAATATTGTTATAATAGCTCAATGATGACTTGTTGAATACTGAGAATACTTTCAAATCAAAGCATTCTCTTTTGAAAAGATAAGAGGTTATCTTATCTTTTGTATCTAAATTTAATTATATAATCCAATGTAAAATATCTTAGTTTGAGAGGCTGCAGGTGTTTTTCTATTCACTTTACATTCATTATTTTTTTCTATATATTAATGTTCACAATTTATTTTAATTTACTACATATTAATATTACAAACTATTAGAAATTATATAATATTCAATTTTATTTACTAGTGCAGAGATTATAAGTAATTTATTTTTAAATAGAAGGCTTAAACATATGAGCTTTGCACTAATATACTAACTTGTGTGCTTTTACTACCATAGGTGGAATATTTAAATAAAGTTAAATTTTTTTAAAGACATTAAAAAACATATATTAGATGATGGATATAGTCCAATATATAAATGCAATTAAAATACCATCATCACAAATCTTTAGGAAAACACTAAATATTTGATATAGACCTGATACTATATCAAACTTTAGACATTATGAAAAAATTATGTCTAAAGCTGGCCAAAGTAGAAAATCATTTAACTTTGTTATGTAAATCTATAGGGATAGTTTCTAAGAATTTGCAACTAAAACCTCCAATTCACTCCCAGAGAGCTGAAAAAATTACATAGAAAAAGTAAGCAAAGCTCAGTTAAGAGAAAGAATAAATGCTTATTTATTTTCCAAGTATCAATAATGTAGAATGTTTTCTAAAAAATAAACTTACTGACAAAGACTTCACAAGAGTTTCTCAATAATAGAAAAATCAATTCTACATTACATTGTAATGATCCAGGTTTTCCACCAGAAGAGGGGGAACACATCTTACTATGGTCGAATCTAGGATCTTCTAGTAGGATGCTATGAATGATGTGATGAAGTATGTAGATGATTATCTATTGATTTTTAATAAAAGTCAAAGGCAAATATTTTTTTTCCTTGAAGAAGTTAATAGATTAGATCAAAGCATAAAATTTACAATAGAAAAAGAAAAAGAAAATAAGCTATCATATTTGGATATTTTATTAATGAAGTCATATTTTAATGGTAGGTGTAAAATATAGACATCAATATATAAAAAGATGAATATAGATAATAACATAGCTAATTGAAATTCAAATATAGATAAGAAATTTAAAGTGAATAGTATTACTTCAAGAATATATAGAACTATAAATTGTTGCTCTAATAAAGAGGATTATAATAATCAAGTAGAATTGATAGTTAAGGAATTTAAAAGTAATGATTACCCATTAAAGAGTATAGAGGATAATATAAGAATGTTAAAAGAGAGATTTATTGTTAATAATAATGATAATAATAGAAAGAATAAAGATAAATATATGGGTATTAAAACATATAAGAATATTGTAAAGAATATAAATAAAATAATTTGGTGAATTAATAGAAAGTTTAATAATGTAATAAAATTTAAAGTGGTAAATAAGAAAAGAAAGAGTATGCTTAATATTTTGGATAATAAATATATTGAAAATTGTATAAATGGAGTATATAGAATAGAGTGTAAATCTTGTAGAGAAAAAATATTAGAAATAGTTATGTGGATGAAACAAAAAAATTATTTTACACAAGGTTGACTTAGCATAGATATGATAGATCACCTGTTTATTTACATTCATTAGAAACAGGACATAAGTTTGAAAAGAAAAGTATTAAAATGATAAATCATACAAAAATGTGAGGGATAGAAAGATAAAGGAGGCTATATTGATTAGAAGCTTTAGACCATCTCTTAATAAGGATCAGGGTTTGAAAACATTAATTTTGTAGGAATATTTTTGTTAATGAATAGATATGTGTAGATTTTAAAGAATTAGAATAAGATATAGTTTTGGAATGTGTTCATAGAGGGGTGAAGGAATTAAAGAAATAATAATAAGAAAAACATTTTTGGAAGTTATTTCGGTTGTAGGAGGAGAGAAGTGAGTGTTTTTTAAAAGGTAAAAAATTAAAAAATTAAGAGGAAATAAAATTATAAGGATATTATGTTCATATTATTGTTATTAATTAATGTATAATATATAAGTAATTAAAATAAAGAAATAAATTAGATTAAAGAGCAAATTAAAAATTTAAATGATTAGAATATGAAGAAACAAACATTAAAAAAATAAAATAAAATTTATATAAAAGAAGTTAATTGAATATAAGTGTGGGATAAAGAGGTTTTAGATTGTAGAGATATTAAAGATCCATATTTAAGTGAATAATTGGAGTGTTTGAAATGTTATATATATATATATATATATATATATATATATATATATATATATATATATATATATATAAATATATATATATATATAGATAGGTACTAATTGTATATATTAATTGTATATGTTTAAATGTTATAGCTCTGATGATGACTGCTGGACAGTTGAAACTGTAGGCAAGAGGAGATATAATAAATCATATGTTAAACTGCATTTTAGAGTGCCAATTAAGGTGTACATGGTGTATTATATATAATTCAGCAATGCAATTAAGAAGGACAAGTGGAAAAAAATTTAAATGATATTAAACAGATGTCAATCTATTGTCAATGAAGTTTCAATATTGCTAATTATTTAATTTCAAATGATAGATCTTATATCTATTTATTTAAAATCCTTTTGAAGAAACAATTTAATATACAAGTTGTAAATAATAACTAATGCAAACCTATTCAGTATGTAATTACTTGAACAGTAGTTTTTTTTAATGTTGCTTAAATTAATATATGATGTTCTATTGTCAAAATTTGATTTGAAAATTAAAAGAATGAGAGGAAATAAATGCTACATTGTGAAGTTAAATAATTAACGATTTTAAATAAGATAATGTATGGGTACTGAACTGGGTTCAGACCCATATGACTATATAAGTTATTGAGCTTAGATTGAAAATATTATTGTGTTTTCAATTTTATTCTCATAGTTTTGTAGTTAAGTAGAGATAAAAGATGGCTGCTGGAGGGTTGCATTAGATCCTAAGATCTAGGTGCAGTGCTCTCAGATCCAAAGCTCCTCACTGATGAAAGCCACAAGCCAGAAACTAGTCTGGGAATATTTGATGAGTAGGTACTAGATAGGGATTTTATGCACAAGCCTTTTGGCATCCATTGATTACTCTGGTTGGAACTGAGTGGCACTACTGTATGGAGAATTTGCCTGATTTAATAACAGTAATGTGCTAGCATAAGAAATAGTGATCATGTGATGTTAAATGTTATATATAGAGCTTGCAAATAAACTCTTAACAAGCTTTGCAGAATATTCCCAACCCCAGACCAGTTTCTGCTAGTGTCATCCGCAGTGAGGTGCTACGATATTCAAGCATTAGACTTAAAAATAGTTATCCATTAATTAAAGTGCTGGGCTTGTCCTGATATTTTTAATCTAATGCTTGAATATCCTAGCACTTCATTGAGAATGTCAGTAGCAGAAACCGGTCTGAGGTTGGGGATATTCTACAAAGCTTGTTTGCGAGCTCTATATATAACATTTGTAAATACAAGCTTATTAAATTAGGTCATGTAACATCTGACTTGATTTTTTTGTAATTTTATTTTTTGCCATTATGGCTTTGGTGATTTTATATTGTTAAAGCTATTAACATATGGTTATCTGAACTTAGCTGAATTCCATATGGCTATTTAAGTTAGATAGCTGGATTAGAAGACATATGGCTGTCTGAAAATTTCAGATTTTCTGCTTAATAGTTATACATTAGATAAAGTGCTGGGCTTGTCCTGGTATTTTTAATCTAATGCTTGAATATCCTAGCACATCACTGAGGATGCCAGTAGCAGAAACCACTTTGGGGATATTCTGCAAAGCTTGTTAAGAGCTTATTTGCAAGCTCTGTATATAACTTCTGTCTGTATATCCTTATGCCCATTTTTTGAGTTTTTAACAGTGACAAAACAATCCAATCCCATTTAGAACTCAAAATCACATCCTTATGATTCCCAAGAAAAATCTTTAACAACTGAGCCAATGAAAATATTACATCTATTGAATAAAATTTTGTTAATATTGATTTAATTCATAATTAATTAATGAATTAAAATTAAAAATGTATATCTGATAAAAACATTATATTTGTGAAATAAGATTTTGTTATTATTGATTTACTCATACTTAATTACATTAATTAAAAAACCAATACATAAATATTTTTATACAATAGATGATTACATGATATTTAAATTTAGAATTTGTTTGTTGGAGAATGACTTTTTATATTTTCAAATCTTATTATTAAATGATATTTTTTTTTGTTAGATTTTTTTGTAGTTTTAAATGCTTTTATGAAATGACAAATATAGATTCTTAAGATCGCTGATATTTTCCAAAAATGGCAAACTATTATATTTTTTAGTTGGCTATTTACATAAAAGCATCATTTAAAAAATGTTTTTTACATATTATTTTACCATGTATTTATGAGCTGAAATGTAAATTAGGATTAAGAAGAGACAGAACAAATAGATACCATTAACATCACAGATGGAATTAAAAAACTGAAATAAAACCAGAGAAATAAAAGAAATAATAGTAGGATGTTAAATTAAATAAAGGTGTGACTCTCATAAAATTTAAATGGCTTATATATAACATTAAGAAGGTTTAATCGTTGATATATAGGACTGATTAATGTAAATTCAGAAATCATCCTATCTTGAATCAACAATGGTTAAAAATGATAAATGGTAATATGTTTGTTTATAATATATAATGCATAATAAATACAAATATAATATACATAAATAAGCTATAGGCATAAATTATTGTGCTTTATTATAAGTATAATCTTTTAGACAATTACTTGAGAAATAAACCAGCACTTTCATACTATGCATGTATTTCTGTTAAACATAGTTAACCATACTAAAACAGTAGCCCAAATGAAATATATAAAGATCTTAAAGGAATATGGTTGTTTCTAAAGTGTGAATATTGTTACATATTTACATCATATATGTATTGTGTTTAATCTGTCAAGCAACATCAAACACATACCCTGTAAGATATGATAGAACTATTGCAACTTTTCATAAAATGGCAAATGTAACACTTTTAGATTAAATATGTAATAAATAGAACATATGACTAATATATATATATATATATATATATATATATATATATATATATATATATATATATATATCATATCCCTTATATATATATATATATATATATATATATATATAAGGGAGAATTTACTATAATAAAAGCTTTTAAAATCATTAATTCTATTTAATATAATATAACAGTCCAGTTCTTGCACTCAATATGAACAATACACTTGATGAAGCAATGTTTAATCCAAATATGTAATATAGTATGAGAAAAATAACCTTCTTACAAAGCTGACTGGTCCTACTTAGGGTCATGATTCAAACTTTTATGGATAATTTTCTTATTAGTAGTACATTCTACTAGTCAATATTAAAACTTCTGGATATGTGAGTAAATATTATCATAATAAATTTTACCAGTGCATTTACAGTATCTTTCTTTTCTTTCAGCTAAGTAGACTGCATTTATCAATAATTTCAGTATAGTTTCTTACCTAAAACTTATTTCAGACTTTTGAATGACGATCAGCCAAGAATTCGTAAGCAAAAAATTATATTACTAAAAACTGGCTTTTTATATTGTTTTAAAAAATTTCTTTTTCTAAACATCAATAAAACTAGCTGAATTTAATCTTCTTAGACGCTACTGGACGCTCATCAACACATTTGGGAAAAACCATAATCACTGCATTCATGTGCTTTACTAATGTGAATTTAACAGTCAGTGACTTATGTAGATGTGGATGAACTCAATCAATGAGTCATTTGGTTAATAGCTTTCAAATCTATGACAACAATAGCAGATATGTCAAGCGTATTGGTGGCCGAGTGATTAGCACAGCTGCCTTACAAGCAGTTGTTCCAGGGTTCACTTCCCGGCCGACGCTTTGACACATAAAAAAACCAATAGCAGACATGAAGGGCATACTAATTAATTAATATATATATACTAATTAATATATATACTGGTTGATCTATGCAGATTCTTTTACCATGTTTTTGTTAATAGTTAAGCAGTCAAAGAAAATCATAATCTAAACAAAGAAGAGTATGTTATTGTTATATATTTATCTGTGGTTCAGAATATTTACAGCTTTATTAGAATTATTGGAATAGTCTAATAATATTTTTCTACATTATATAGATACGTTTTTTCATCTAAAAATTGCATTTAATTTCATTTAATTCTGTATTGAAGAAATAAAACAAAAATCACAATATAAGAAAAAAAACGTTTTAATTTTTTTAAAAATCCAATATTTTGTATATAAAAATATTAAAAGCTGTTTATTTAGTCATACCTAACATGTTAAAATATCTTCACATTTCAACTCCTTAAAAAAAAAAAACAACGTATGCGTATATATAATTTCAAAAGTAGTAATATTTTGAAAATAGACTACTTCACAATCAATAAAGTCTGACAAATGTGTCTGCAAAATTATTGATGTAAAAGTTCTCAATTATTATTGTTTTAGAAACAAAAATAACCATTACACATAATGACTCTATTTTTAGAAAGCATTTTGAAATAAGACGGTTTGATTAATTATAAAACTTAAAATGTAAATACTATTTGTTTTAATAGTCTTATTGTATCAATAATATATATTATTTCGTTTATAATAAAAAATTTAAAAAGTTATGCCAAAGTTACTAAAATAGTTATAGATGTAAAAAAAAAGCGTATTAAATTTTAATCTTATTAAATCCAATTTAAATAAATCGAATGATTTGTTATTCATAAGACTTCAAGTACCACAAGTGACAGAATTGAGCCCCAATAGCATATATTTAGAACCACAAGTCTGCTCCTGCATGACTGCCCCAAAACATGTTGGACATTAAATCCACTATAATATGGTTATAAATAATTATAAGGACAGACTCCATAATGACACATTATATATAAACACATTGAACATATAAACACATGATATATATATATATATATATACCCATTGTATATAAAATTACATGCTCCCAGGTATGATGCAGAGCTATCTATTACAGTAAATCGTGTAAACGCATCTCCATAAGGATATCTCAACACAGATATCTCTACAAACGAGTGATAAATAATCCTGAACATAAATCTATCTTCCATGAACACAGATATGTAATGACCCACACTTTTGAGCCCATAGCTACATCACATGCATCAAGTGAAATGATTTCAAGCAGAAAATTAAAGAGGCTGGCATATAGGTAATAACTCTAACATTATAAATTGGAAGGTATCCTGCTCCCCCCTCTTAAAAAAATTGACAATATAATTAACATAAAATTAAATAAAGTTATGGTTTATATATAGATATAAATTCTATTATGCATACATTAATGATTTGAATATGAAGATATACTTCACTCTCAAAAGTGCTAAGCCTCAACAAATACAAATTCAGTATAATATTAAGCTTTTCTGAGTATTAGCATGTAAGGCAGGTATTGTCAAATTACAGACAAAAATGAAAAGTGTGTTATATATTTTAAACTATAAATATATTTTAAATATCTATTTATAATCCTATAGGAGTGTTAAAAACAATATTTAAAATTAATGACATTATGATGATGAGAGAAGTTAATCAAATGTGAATAAAATGAATTAATATCTTATTAAAATTCTTAAACTAATTTGAAGCATATAGATAATTTTCTATCACATCTTCACCATGTGTGCTTTAACTCAATGGTAGAGTGGCAGGCTCTGAAACCAAAAATTACTAAAATTTCAATTTGTCATTCCTGATGCTTAGTCACATGATTTATTGAGTGAGTAATCATTCAATTATTTATTTTATATGCTCATTTTGAAAATTTTTAATTTAAATTTTACAAAATTTCATGTTACTGCCCTAACATCACACTTCAAAATCTTTTAAAGTTTGAAGTCCTGAATTTGATTTTTATAGAACTAACTTTTTTTTAAATTGAAAATTTCAATTAAGTAAATGAATATTTAGCTATTCTTAACTATAGAATAAAGTAAAACAGAAAAGAATAAAGATATATACCAATAGATGGTTGCTCAATTTGATGATTAATTTTTAATCTCAAGATATATACAAACATTTACAAATGGTTATTAGAGACTCTGTAAAAGATTATTTAAATCTTCTCTTTAACTATTTCTTTAAAACAGTAAAAAATAATAAAGACTGACTATGCAATTTTATTTTGTGAAAGTAGACAATTACATAAAAAACATTGTTTGTATCATAATGTCTAGCCCACAACAACTATGGTCAGCTTCACATACCACTATAAAATATTAAATGTCTTAATTTTATATAATTTTTTTTAATAAATAAGCATTCATCACAATACCTTTCTAAATATGACTCTGTTTTGTAAAAAATAATTCAGTTTGAATTTTTCTTGTTTACTTTAAATTTTATATTCTCTCTTTCTGTTTTAGCTTGTAAAAAATTTAAATCATCCTTTGTCAAAAAAAAAAGAGTTCTTTTTATTTTTAAAATAAATGTAACAAAACTTATTGTAATAATAGCAATAATAATAAGAAGCAAATTTATTGCATTATAAAAAGTGATTATAAGAAAGCAATTAATTAATTATGAAAACATTGTCAAAACCCAGTTAAATAAAAATAATTTGTCTTTATTTTTGTGATTTTATGACATTATTTACTTTTTATTGTAAATAATGCTCACAAAAAAATTAAATTTGGAATGACATATATAATACATACATATCTTGGGAATGGTATGAGATACAGATTGTAGTAGTTGTGTTACAAAAGTTCATTGCTGTGATTATAGGCTATATTATATCTGTTAAAACTTGAAAAAAATAATAATCATCATCACATTACAAGAAATTACAAAATCATTATATTCAGGCCTATTTATTTATTCTTCAATCTTCATTCATGATTCATAGGCACATGACATGCTATTCATAAGCATAATATAATGGAAAGGATATTCATATTTGCTCATAAAGAAATACAAATGAAATTAAAAAAAATTTCTATACAAAAAAAAAAATAATAATAAGCCATCAATATCTGAAATTTTATTAATTTGATAAATAATGCTTTTTTTCTTATAGAGATCTTGAAATAGTTTAGAATTAGTTTGGGTGCTGACATTTATGAAATAACTGTTGCAAAAGTTTTCCATAAAAGTAATTAGAAACAACTGTAACCTCATATACTCTTCTTACTAATTGAAGAGATGCTAGTTACTAAATATGTCAGGCTCATGCTTATCCTTAAGCTTTAATTTCTTTGATTTGTGAGTGCAAGGTATTTCCCAAAACTGATTATATATTAAAGGTTCACAATGAAAAACAATATTTATAAAGATTTAGAAAAAATTAATTTGTTACCACAGTAATAGTTAAAAACTTAATACTAAGCACATCATAAATTACAAGCACTAAATAATACAAAAGAATATGATAATCTGTGCTATACAATACATACATAAAAATATACTTAGCTTAAACGATAATATACATATTATATATCTAAAGCTGTTTAGAAAACAGTTTATGAATACATAATACTAGATTGTAATTATGAGAATATTTTGCATGTGAATTGTCATATCTTGTCCTTCATGAAAATCATGACATGCAAATTCCATTGTGATTATATCATATTAAATAGAAGATAAGTCAGGTAATAATATATATTTTAATTAATGTAATGCACATTTTCTAAATTATTTTAGTTTTAGTTTATTATACAATCAATGTTTTAAAGGGGATTTAGTCACAGACTTTCAAACTTCCTTTAATCATCCATTCCATATTATACAACTGATATACATGATCACATACATGCTAAAAAGATAAACAATTTCTAGTATATGTATTTCATGCTGAACCAGCATTCATCAGTTGGTTTAGAGCTTCACTTCCCACACACATATATAATCAGTGCTTGGTTCAGCACAAAATACTAATATTGGAGAACATTTATCTTTTTTGCATGTAAAGGAAGTTTGAAAGTCAGCATTCATATTCCCTCTAATTACATCTATCTTAAAAGTATATATAATATAAAACAGGCAAAACTCTCCATATAGTAGTGCCACTCAGTGCCAACCAGAGTAATCAATGAAATGCCAGAAGGCTTGTGCATAAAATCCCCATCTATTGAAGCCACAAGCCAGAAACTATTCCTGGGGATATTGGATAAGTAGGCACTAGATGGGGATTTATGCACAAGCCTTCAGGCATTCATTGATTACTCTGGATGGCACTGAGTGGCACTACTGTATGGATAGTTTTTGTCTGTTTTAATAACAGTAATGTGCTAACATAGGAAATAGTGATCATGTGATGTTTAGTGGTATAATATACTTGTATTTAAATGATCAATGTTTTTGCATTTTTAACTAAGAATTGCCTTAATTTTGTTTATAAATGATAGCCATAATTGCTTTAGAATGATATTCTATCTTAATTATGAGTACATTGTATTAAATAAATAATGTGATAGATGATATAGTAAATGTATTCAGTACTGCTGTTTAGTATTTAGAATGGTTTTTATTATAATTTTTAACAACAAATATCTTTATTAAAACAGGCAAAACTCACTATATATATATTGCCACACACAAAAAGCATAAGAGTGGTGGTCATGAGATGTTTATTGGCTTAAAACAAATATCTTTGTTAAAGAATACATACAACATCATGCATTTGAAGTATAGATGTCAAAATATTAATGTCATACCTCACCTTGTTTTCAAATAATGGATTAGTCCAGAGTCCTTTTCAGAGTGAGCACTCATTGCCACTAACAAATGCATATATATAAAGATAATGCACAGCCAATGACAAAAGCAGCCCAATAGGCAATGATGATCACTTAATCTGAAATGTTTCCATTAAGGTTAAAGATCTGGTAATAAATAGTCAGCCCTTTTGAAGGTAAAGCAGAGAATGACTGTCTAACCTGAAAGATGGCATGCATTCTCCAGAGAACAACTATTAAATCTGAATAATAGTAACCTAGTTCTCAATATATGGTCAAAGAAACTCCTGCTAACCTGAACAGCAGTGATTGCTATTTAAACACAGTGATTAATGCAGTGAGACAAATCCAGTTGTCAGAACCAAAGCCAATATGAGGCAAGCTGTATAAACAGTTGGAAGAGTTGCCATACCTACTTATAAGACAGACTGTCAAATACAGATGGAAGTGGGTAGAGGAAATTTATAAAGATACATACAGTCCCTTTTTT
This sequence comes from Epiperipatus broadwayi, assembly GCA_028023455.1. Taxonomy (NCBI): domain Eukaryota; kingdom Metazoa; phylum Onychophora; class Udeonychophora; order Euonychophora; family Peripatidae; genus Epiperipatus; species Epiperipatus broadwayi. The sequence continues at coordinate 662,424 of JAQFVV010012518.1, read as the reverse complement.
AACAGTTCACATTAGAACTCATAGCTATCTCCACTAGACAGTAGGAGGCAGAGTATAGCCATCATTATTTAAATCTGTAAATTTTGTAAATATATTAGAAATTTAGGCGTATCTATCTATCTATCTATCTATCTGTCTATCTGTCTGTCTGTCTGTCTATCTCTATCTATCTATCTATCTATCTATCTATCTATCTATCTATCTATCTATCTATCTATCTATCTATCCATCCATCCATCCATCCATCCATCCATCCATCCATCCATCCATCCATCCATCCATCTATCTATCTATCTATCTATCTATCTATCTATCTATCTATCTATCTATCTATCTATCTATCTATCTATCTATCTATCTATCTATCTATCTATCTATCTATTTATCTATCTATCTATCTATCTATCTATCTATCTATCTATCTATCTATCTATCTATCTATCTATCTATCTATCTATCTATCTATCTATCTATCTATCTATCTATCTATCTATCTATTACTAATAAATATATTATTAAAACATATGTATAGTTGTTTGTGTTTATATGGATAATCAAGACTAAACACAATAATTAATAGTTATAACTTTTGAAAAATTGCTATATGATCAAATAGGTACTTTTTGAACTAATAAACATTCTCATGGAGAGTGTCTATAAAGCATTAAGCTATATGAAATCAATTACTTCATCCTGAATAATTTGGTTCAGTGGGTTGTGAAACAGCTTTGTCATTTCTGTGTTTGAATTTCCTAAGAATTCTCACACAATAAACCAGTCAATTATTTTATTTTATTTTTTATAAAGCAAATATTTAAACTCTTTTCAGTATTTCTTATGTATATTTCCTTTTCTAGTAAGGCATTATTATTATTATTATTATTATTATTATTATTATTATTATTATTATTATTATTATTATTATTATTATTATTATTATTATTATTATTATTATTATTATTATTATTATTATTATTATTATTATTATTATTATTATTATTATTATTATTATTATTATTATTATTATTATTATTATTATTATTATTATTATTATTATTATTATTATTATTATTATTATTATTATTATTATTATTATTATTATTATTATTATTATTATTATTATTATTATTATTATTATATTTTGTTTTAACTTATGAGAACTTTTATATTTTTAAAATATTCTACATTACTGAATTCATTGAAAGGCCATCTTTAATGACCTACTATTTGGAGTTTGCTGAAGAGTTTGTTACATGGCATTTCACTTGTAATTGCATATTGGACTATTTATATCATCTAGTATTTATTGTTAAGTCTCTTTAGAAAAACGCAAAGTTTACTTAAACTTTTCAAACATATTTAATTGTTAGAAGAAGCATTTAAGTTTAATATATAACACAAAGTTTGGAAAGATACATTTTCTCATTGTTGCTGGCCTGACAGTGATGGGTAGGTAATTCAAAATATTTTAAATTTTCAAAATGTTTTTATAATCCATGCATTACAAGATATGTCTTGAAACATTATCTCATCATCTAAACATTGTAGGCATTGAAGCAATAGCTAGACATTATATTCTTTTGATTAATAAGTTGAACTATGTTGCAAAAATCTTGATCATCAAAAATTGTAGGAAATCCTTACTGTTATTTTTTTTATTTATTTGTACTCGGTAAAATCAGTTAATGATATCGATTGATAATTCTAAGACAATCTCAGTTATATATTAGTAAGTTAATTAACTTCATCATATAGGTCATTGTTTCTTATGAATTTTTATTACCACCATGCTGTTTGGCTTAAGATAATTTCAACATATAACATAATGTCTCTGTATTACAATATCTTCAGTCTTATATATTATAACGTAATAGTTTTTTTTTTTTACTATAACTTTTGTTATGTCAATTTTTTTCTTTGCTGTATTTGCCTCACACATTAATTTAGAATTGTGATATGAGTTATGTTTATTGCTCTGCTAATTGCATTACACTAGCTAGTTATATGAGCAATTAATGTACGTACAAATTGCTTACAAAGTAGAAAAGGAAATCGAATAATAAATTAATAGGTGTTTAATTTGAATTAGTAGTTAAAATTGAGAGCTATTATTTTAATTTCATATTATATTGTTACAGTATGTAACCTTTACAAAAAAAAAGGGATGTATGGATGGTAGTAAATTTTTCTTCTATTGATATTTTATTATTTTCACGTTATTTTTCTTTAATTTATGAAAATTAAAAGAATTTTTTTGTTTATTAAATATATTAAACTTACATGCACATATATATATGTATGTGCGTATGAAAATACATACCCAATGATTATGAATATATTAATTATGTATAATGCAATTTTACGTTTAAAAACAAGTAAAAATATGCGTACATTTTATCCCTATTAATTCAAATAAAACTGTCAGTATTTAAATAATTAATTGCTTCTGCAATATTTATATGTTTAACCATAAAATATAAAATAATTACGAGATGATGCAATGAGTGTCTATAAATAATGTGACAGTTGTAAATAATTTAAAATTAAACCTGAATTCTGAGTTAGAAAACAAAATATCAATACGTCTATCTATTTTTGCTAGACTGAAGTGACATCTATAATTTCTATAGGATTGCAAAGGAGAAGACATCAATTTTTTATTAGTTTTAGAATTAAATGTTTGATAAGCATTATTGTGATTAAAAAGCAAAGTGATGAATTAATCAAATCATTAGTTTTCAGCATCATTAACGACCATTCATAAATGACTATAGCCACTCCAATTCCAGAAGAAGAAAAAAAGGAGAATTTTATTTTGACAATACAAATTAATCCAAGTATCACAAATGTGTCCACATATCGCACGTACCGATCTTTTGCTCTATTTATTTGAATGCGTGGTTTAGGGTAGTGGTATAGAACCAAACTCTGGAATATGACGTCCGAATTAATTCCAGTACAGACATTTTTACACTCAAACTTCTTATAAACTTGAAAAATAAAGCCATTCGATTATTACATCTTATTTTGATTTTTTTTTTTCTCTGTGGCAATACTTCCTTTTTAAACCTTTCTAACTATAGTTTTATCTTATATTCTATAATTATCCATATTAAATAAACGATGGTAATTTATTATAAAAGCATATCCTCATAAGAGAGACATGATGTGGAAGAAGATAATACACTCTTTAAAAGAGTTTCATGATGAACTAAACAACAGTTTAATGGGAGATTGCTTTCATTAAGAGAATATGGCAAAAAAATAGATATGCATAGAAATATTTTGCAAAAAAAGTTTATTAAAAGATAATTTAAAATACTGCATTATATCAGATAAACAAATATAAGGAATAGCACATGATTATACATGGGTGCAGTTGTAGTTCAAAAATTGGTTTGTAAAGTCATCACAAAGAGTTAATATTTTTATTCTTATTGCTTATCTGATTTTTCCCCTTCTGAAATTAAAATAATTATATTCATTTACAAAGGCATCCAATGAATGGATGGCACAAACATCCAATAAATATTTAAATGAGGGTATAGAGCATTTAATACATTGCATAAGCCAGGATACTTGTTCACGATATAAATAAAATGAGGTATGGATATTGTTTTATTTAAATATAATTTAGTTCATATAAATAATTTATATAAATACATGTAAGTAATATTTACTAAGGCTGTAACCTCGAGAATATGCGTGTAAAATGCGATAGTAGGGACCTCTACAGGTGTTTAAGCACAAGAATATGCGTGTAAAATGCGATAGTAGGGACCTCTACATGTGTTTAACCACAAGCTGTGGTTAAACACCTGTAGTGGTCCCTAGTATCGCATTTTACACGCATATTCTCGAGGTTATAGCCTCAGTAAATATTACTTACGTAATCAGTAATCAATGTGCGTTTAATAAATTTATAATAAATACATGTACTAATTTAATATGTAATATAGAGAGCTTACCAATAGCAGAAATAAACTCTTAATTGATAAGTGCGGTAAGAGAAAAATATTTAAAATCTCTATTAATGCAGCATAAACTATTAGTATAGGAATTATTGTTTCATTACACACTTATATAAGTAAGTTTGTAAGATAAGCAACATAATACATCATTTGAATAATTATAGACACAGAATGTCATTTACAGTACTTCTACTATTCACACCCCAAACTAGAGTCTTTTATTTTCTCAAAATACATTTATTGTCATGTAAATGAAATAATATCGATCAGTGTTTTTCAACTGACCACATGCAATGGAACAATAGATTTAATTTTTTTTATTACAGATCAAATGAAGTATTGAACAAAAAAATGAAAGAAAGGGCATGTGTTTTTATAGTAAAATATAATTGTTGTAGTGTTTAACAAATTTAATATACATATATATTCAAAGAATGATATAAAAAAACAGAATAATCGACAAAGCAAAGTAATTAACTAAATATTTAATTAATAATAAAGAAAATTTGAAAAAAAAATAAAGAATAATATTTAAATAATTGAGCAAAACATAATTATAATTATAAAACTAAAAACTATTGGATTTTTTTCAGTAATTAGCATATCAAATTCTGAAGATATATTTGTGACTGCTAAGCCTAAAACTGGATTATTACTAAAAAATTTCTTTCTTTTGATTTTATACACGTCATTGCCAAAAATGTGATTCACATAAGTATGTTGTTGAAAACAGTAACAATACTTATTCTTAAGACTTTTTTGTGCAACATCTGGATATTCAGTTTTAATTTAACTCAAAGTGAGTTATACTTGCCAAATTAAATAACTTTAATGTACTATCACAACGCAAATCTATTAATTTTCCACTTCCAAATCAATTAGGTTATTTTCTTGTTCAATAAATGGATTTTAAATTCCATATATTGCCTATCAGCATGTGATTTCCCATGGAAAATATTGTTCAAATATATAACAAAGTCCTGTTAAATGTCCATAAACGGTATTTTTCAATTCAATGATATTTATATTTTTATTTGTCAATTCTGACAATGAATGATACGTTATAGTTTATACCTTCTACACACTTAACTTTTTCTTGAATGCCTCCTTGCATTCCATAAATAAAAAGTAGTAGTATTTTCTTGCAGGCTTAAATTTAGTTCATTTATTATTTTAGTTCATTTATTTAGTTCATTTATTATTTTATTATTTATTATTTAGTTCATTTATTATCTTAATATAAAACTGAGTACTGATTATATATATGTGTGAGGATAGTAATCTAGACCAACTGATGATTGCTGGTTTAGCATGAAATACGTATATTGGTGATTATTTATTTTTCAACATTGTGTGATCAGGTGGGTCAGCAATATGAGATGGCACTGAGAGTGGTGGGTCGTGTGAAAGTCTGAGTTCGAACCCGCATATATTACATATATAAATGCAGGTTTAAGCCTGTACAATAGTATTAATTTATATAAATAGTGTGTAAAAGGTCTGCCCATCCCTCACATATGTATATATAAATGGATTATTCTTCTGTACATGAGGGGTCAGAATGACTAATATGTCAACATGGGTAGGATGACAACCTTGGCACTATCAAGGGCTTTGAACGTTCCATCATCAGATTTTCAATGAAATGGAAGGCTAAAGAGTTGTGAGTTGGAATAGTTTGAAGCCTGTCCATTAAAGTATAAATATTGGCTATCTTAATATAAAGCTGAGTGCTGATTATATATATGTGTGAGGATAGTAATCTAGACCAACTGATGATTGCTGGTTTAGCATGAAATACGTATATAAGTGATTATTTATCTTTTCAACATGTGTGCAATCAGGTGGGTCAGCAATATGAGATGGCACTGAGAGTGGTGGGTCGTGTTAAAGTCTGAGTTCGAACCCCACATATATTACATATATAAATGCAGGTTTAAGCCTGTACAAAAGTATTCATTTATTATTGAAAATATATCTAACAAGTAAGCCAGTTTAGCAACCTAATTGTTGTTAAAGAAAAATATTTCTCAATTCTGCATTTTTCTTTCTAGAAATGTTTCAGCCTTTTTTTTAATTCATAAAGTCTTGTTAATATTTTACCTCTCAACAATCATTGTATTTCTGCATGAAGTAGTAAACTTTCATGTTCAGATTCCATTTCATTGCATAAATTTGTAAATAGTCTTGAATTTAGTGCATTGCATTTAATATAACTTATTATTTTTATCAAATGAATAAAGCATTGTTCAAATTAGAAAACAATTTTGTATCAGTTAAATGCTCACAGTGTATAACACAATGAGTAAAAATCATTTTGGCATCCACTACTTTTTAAATTATTTTTGCATCTCCTGAATGTTTTACTATCATACTTGCTTTATCATTAGTACACAAGCCAACACAATTTTACAATTAAGTGAGTTCTTTTCAACGAAACTACCAATTGCTTTAAATATATCTGAACAAGTTGTGTGAATAAGAAGTTCAGCCCAACAAAAAAAAATTCTTATACATCAGTGAATTTAAATTCAACATAATGTATATAACATAAAAGTATGACTTTATTGATAACGTCCATGGATTTATCTATTTGAATTATGAACAATGATTTACTTAATTTCTGAATTAAGTGCTCTTCAACACCAGTTGCTATTTAGCTAAATCTGTGCAGAATAGTATTGTTAGAAACCAGCAAAATTTACATTTTGTCTCCAGCAACAGTACCTAGGAATTCAATATATTAAGCATGGTTTAATTGAGGTTTTGGCAATATATTACTGCTTTTTGCATGTAGCAGTCTTTAAAACAACTAAATATTTTGCTTTTTCAAAAGATGTATCATCTAAAAGAAATTTGTAAAAAAAGATTTTTTTTAAATTCAACTCTTTTATGTAAAAAAAAAAAACCCAATGGCTTATTTTATACATTTGAATCTTTAGTCTATAAATGATGCATTAATTTTGCTGGCTTCATGTATTCATTGATTAAAAATTTTCTGCAAATAAGCATTGAGGTCTAGGTAAATTTTCTTCTGACTCATGCTAAGAAATTAAACCAAATTTTCAATAATAAGGATTAAATTGATGAAGAACAATAGTACATTTTCATTTTAACTGAAGTGAATCATTTGGTTTTTTTAAAAAAAGTCTGCAATAGCTTTTTTGATGGTTTCTTGTTATTATTCATTTTTAAATGACTAAAATTTATCAAAAAAGTAAATATGAAATACTTAATATACTTTCATTTACAGTACATGCAATTCCTATCTCTGCATGTCAGTAAATTTTAATTGAATGGTTACCATATCTACACATTACATACAATTGGCAATTGTTAGGTTATTTTTGTATGTATCAAAATCTGGCTCAGTGCATGAGGTGTGTAAATGCAACTTTGATTATGGAGCAGTGTTTTTATTGTGAGATGACTGATACTAGGAAATATAAACGTTTCTGTATTTCTTATAGTGTTTTGTTTTGTAGTTTATATTCTATGTATAAAACAACTATCAAACAAAAAAATCTTAAACCTGAATTAAAAATAAATTTAATAAAATTAGTCATAGTTTATAAAGATTATAAAAAATATATAATAATTATGAAAATATTTATAAGCTTTTTGGTGAATCACTATAATTTTTCAACAACCACTGATATAGATGAAATTCTATCTTATACCTTCAGATAAGAAGTGTAATTGTAGTTAAAAGTTTTTCTATCAATATACAACAGGGAAAAATTCAATTATAAATCAAAAATTTTAATATTTATTTTAAATGGATTATAACTGTATGCAAAATATAATTTACACCAACATAAAACATATTTCTATTTATTAATGACACTAACAACAAAAACTGATATAATTCTATAAAAGACTATTGCAAAGAAATTTGTTTTTAAACATTTTATAATAGAGCCACCAAACAATTAGTTTATTTTTTCCCCAGTATTTACAATCCTTCATCAGTTTTATAATGAGATGCTTAAATTCTAAAAATAAGTTCCACTTTTAGTCTACATTTTTTCCAATAGAAACATTTTATCACTGATCAAAGATATTATAAATATTTTTGAAATAGAATTTTTATTTCATGATCATTTTAAATTTATGTATCTTTGACTAAATAAAACATTTACTAATTCTTAATTTTTTAAAGTACTCTTTTATAAAAAAAATATTTTTGTAAATGAATAAAAATATAAATTGATGTGATTGCACTATTTTAATTATTTCAAAATTTTATTTTACAGATTCACTCTTTCAAAGAGTTAAATTTGATGTTTTATTTATCTCATAGCATTTATTTACAACAAAAAGAACTATTTATTTATTTATTTATTTACAAATACACCTGGGTCTCTTTTTACGCAGATTTATTTAACGCGATTTTGAAGTTACGCGATTCACGTTTCTCCAGAAGTCAAACTCCGATAATGCGCTATTACTTTAAAATAATAAATTTCGCGCACTTACGTCATATTGAAAGTAATAGCACATTATTGGAATTCGACTTTCATCTTAGTAATTTCAATATTTTCAGTACTTTATAATAGTAAGATTTTATGCAATAATTAAATTTTACAAGATTATAATGTAAATTTGTTCAAACATTGTGCGTGTTAATTTTGCATTTTAAATCACATTCTGTTTTTGCTTTTTAAAAAAGAATGTAATCAATTATTAATCATTTGTCCGCAAGTTTATTTTTAAAAGGTGAGTAATAGCAGTGGGCACAATTAAAATTGAAAATTAAAAAATTAAAGACAAAAATAAGAATTTAATTTTTAGTTGTTAGATTAATTACTAATTATGTTGGCACCAGAAAACCATTAACACAACATGAGAGTGACATTGGCACTAGTTGTATTTCCTCTTGTGAAGAATCTGATTTTTTACCAGTTTGCAAATGAACCTGTTTAATGGCAAATAGCGATAATAATTAAAATGTGTATAAAAAAATGTAAATTACTGTAAATTATGCATAAAAATATATTGTTTTGAATAAAATTAAATATTATAGTTAAAAAAAGTTTGTCTTTTATCAATTTTTTTTCAAATTTGAAATTTTTTATTAGTCATATTTTATTTCCTTATTTTTTTTTGCGTGAATTTTAAAGTAATTTTACGTTGGTGCTTTGCTTTTACACAATTTTTGAAAAATCACAGTATGTATCCCCCCTTTTTCAAGGTAAGTTACATCTATTTTTGCGCGATTTCATTTGTGCGTGTTTTCTGAGGACCTATCTATTGCTTAAAACAAGACCCAGGTGTATATAAATAATTAAAAAGTGGAAATAAATATCTTCCACTGAATTAAGTAAAGTCAAAAACCATGAAAAGTTAGAATGATACCAAATGACACCATTCCATCTTTAGGCTCTGTTGTTATATAAGCTTAGTTTTGACTTGGTTTTCAAATTATAGGTGAATTTAGTATATTATTTTAATTTATTTATAGACTAAACACTCTGAAATTACCACTAATATATTCAGAGGATGAAGACTAAGTCTTATTTTTAGCAATATCTGAACATTAAATGGCATATTAATTTTAATAATAAAGTTATAATTATTTAATACTACATTTAGTAAAACTAATATGTAATTTAATGTTCAGAGGTGGGTAAAAATAAGACTTATTCTTCATCCTCTGAATATATTAATGGTATTTCAGAACATTTAGTCTATAATAAATTACAACAATACACAAATTTCACCATATAATTTAAAACCAAGTCAAAAACTAAGCTTATATAACAACAGAGCCTAAAGATGGAGTGCTATCATTTGATATCATTCTGTCTTTTTGTGCTTTTTCAGAGTCACTTGTGTTTTATATAAAAAAATAATTTTTATTTTAGTAAAATAATGTAGTTTATGTGTTCACCTAAAACATGTATATCTGATTTTATGTTAAAAGAATAAGAAAATACTTTTGGATATCTTATTTACTTCAAAACTTTACTTCTTGGAGTTGCTCTTTGGAAAGTGACTAATTTTGAAACTGCTCTTAATTTATTTTGGAATATAAAAAAATATTTATTTAAATTACACTGTAAATGATAAATAAAAGATAGGTGAAAAAACCTTAAAATCCCAATATGAAACAAATGCCTATCTGAAAATTTCTTCTCTCTTACTACAATAAAATAATTCATTATTCACCTGACTTTTTCAATTGTTGGATAATGATGACTGTTTTGTTTTTCTCATGTGTCATAGCATCAGCCGGGAAGTGAACCCACTAACCTGGGACAACTGCTTAGTAAAGCGTATTGGATAGATACCTGGATTGTTTATTAGGTGATTACTTAAAACAGAAATCATATTGGATAGATACCTGGATTGTTTATTAGGTGATTACTTAAAACAGAAATCATAGACTTGTTATACCTGGCTCTGATTTCAACTTCTGATAACAAAATTTATAGAATCATATGATAACCATTAGACATTAAGGCTCTTTTCTCTTGGTATTAATAGCTTCTTTAAAATATTTTTAAAAAAGGGAAAAGTATATATTTGTATGTAAAATTGCAAATTATCACATGACTATCATAAGATTCAAGCTTACATATTGCTTTTCACAGCATATACCTTTTTTTTACTATTACTAAAGCTTGTATTAAGTAACATAGCAGTGGTCAAAAAAGAGACTTGTTTTGTAAAAGTAATTATCATGGCTATACTTTTCAATTTTTTCCTTTTATTCTTAAAACATTAAAAATTATTTTTCAGACTACTTTGTTTTATTTATAGTCAATAAATAATAATAATATAATGTTTTAATACTTGGGAGTTTATACGAAATATGAGCATTAAAAGTGACAGTGTTGTTAGCTGAGAGGTCAGCGCAGATGCCTTGCAAGCAAGTAGTTCATTGCAGATGGTTGTTGCGGGTTCGCCTTCCAGCCGATGCTATGACATATGGAAAAAAAGTGACAGAGCAAGGCTATGATCCATGGACCTTGGGTTACAGAATGTACCAATCTACCTTTGCACCAAATCATGTAGAGCAGGGTTTTCCAAGCTTTTTGATTCTTATATCCTTTGTTTTTTAGTAAATTATCTGGTACCACTATTCATTATAATAAGAAATAAGCAGTTGGTGGAATGTACCATGCAGTACATTACATGCATGTGCAGAGAATGCGGATGACAGTGAGACAAATCTCGAGGGATAAAGTCTGATAATTTTACTAGCTATCTTTAATATTAACAGTGAATTTTGAGTTATCAGACCATGCAATAGAAAAAACTGTATGCAACCTCACTGTTTCCATGTCTGAAAAGAGACCTGAAATGTTGCTAGTGTGGCTCACTGATAATACCAATTTGAAACAGCCTAGAAATGTTAATAACTATATTTGGAATATATTAATAGCATAATATACTTATTTTCCTGCTATTCCCTGTATCCTTTGGGTATATGGGTACCCCAGATTGAAAATCTCTGATGTAGAGTATTGACAATTAATTATTAATTTTTACAAATAAACATTAGATTATTTTAACTTGTTTGTTATTAGTTTTTTATAGACTATATTATAAAGATTATACACATCACACAATTTTTTTTAGCCTTTAAAAATTCTGTCAACATTGTAAATAAGGTTGCAATTTTTAAAAATGATTTATAAACAAAGCTATAGAACTTAATTAAAATTTATATTGCCTAACTCATGTTTTATTTTTATAGTAAATAAATGTTTTACATCACTTTTTAAGCATTAAAATTGATATCGCATTTAAATGTTATTTTTGATTTTAATGCAGTTTTGAAAAATAAAATCCGTAAAAATTTCCATAATTTTATTAATGTATAATATATATAAAAAAACAATTTTTCAAAATAGACATGCAGTAATGATGAAAACCATAGCTGCTATGATTTCTTTCTTTACGAATATTATTAATAATATTAATTTTATTTATAATTAATAATACAATATTTTAATTTAACAAAAGATCAAAGTGTTTTATGGTATAAGGTAAAGAGCTATGCTCATGACTAGAAGTTTGAATCTACATTAGGTGAAATTTGTAAAAATTTTCTGATTGCTGACCCAAAAACCGAACTCTCATTATTTTATACTTGACAAACGTATAAGAGCTACCTTTCCCTTCACTTTTTCCTGACTATGTTCTGCTGTGGAATGATTAAAATTTGGATTACATTTTACTAATAACATTAAACACAGACCATAATATTTAATTATCAATTCACTGAGAGATATTAAATATATAAAAATAATTTTATTTTATTTAAGAAAACACACATCAACATTTGATAAATAATTCTATTCCCTCCCCCTAATAGTTTTTTGCTGGAGAGTTTAAAAAAAGCTCAAGCCCAGATGTGATCAATAGATCACCGATTCCAGAGTCTGCCAGTATATAATTATTTTTAATCATATTAGGGCAAATAAATAATTTTTTAAATACTTCAGTGAAAACACAAAACAATGCAAAATAATGAAATTCTATGTTGCTGAAGGATTGTGATGATGGTGTTTTAGTTGTATTTGTTTGTCGAACTATTTCCATCATCTAGTATTATGTGTTGAATATCCTTAGAAAAATTTTATTGAAATTTCCAAATTGCATTCACTTGTTAGTAACAGCACACATGTTTGAGATGTATTATTCTCTTCTCTTCTTCAGGTGTTGCTGGTGTGACCAAAGACAACACTAGCATGGAATTGAACCTGGATCCTTAGATTCTTGAATAGTGAAATTTTAAGATAACCCTTTAACCGACTGACTATACTCTAACCCAGTTGGTTAGAGTGTTACTTTAAAATTCAATATAAGAATCTAAAGGTCCAGATTAAATTCCCATGCTAGTACTATCTCTGCTCAGGCCAGGAGGACCTGAAGAAAAGAGGAAAATAATATCTCTTGAAATGTTGTGTGCATATACTAACTGTGTGCTATTATTAACAGTTGAATATAATATGGAAATTTAAATAAATTTAAATTTTTTTAAGGACCTTCACTACTTAATATTAGATGATGGAACAACAAATAAATACATATAATGAAATTGTGTAGACTTTTAGAACAATAACAAAAATTATACCTTTACATAATTTAAGTGTGCTGCCATTCTTATTTAAACCACTAAACATCACATGATCACCATCTCTTATTTGTGAAAACAAATAAGTATACCATAATTTAAATACATAATCGTCAAAAAATTGACTTAATATTTATTCCCAATATAGGTGTCATTATATTTTCAGATATATTCGATTAAAGAATACTGTTTGAGCTACAGAGCATTTTAGCGCTTGCAAAAAAAAAAAAGCATTAAGTAAATGTTTATTTCTTTATTTATTATATTTTTAAAAATAATGTAAACTATTATATTTGTAACTATATGTTGGACTTTTCCATCAAATTAGAATCAATTGTTAAATGTCTTTTGAAAAAATCAAACTTTCTTTAACTGTTTAAATACATTCAATTTTTAGTAACAACACTCAGGTTATTATTGTATTCTAACAGTTGAATATTATTACTTTCGGCTGAATGTATGTGAAAAGTTGAGATAAAATTTGAAATTTTCTAATACAATTAATAATTGATTCTAGATGATGAAAGTAGTCCAACATATAATTGTAAGTAAATTATCATCAGTACAAAGCGCTCATATATAAATTACAACTGCATAAGAAAAGTTAAAAACTCCAGAATTTCAGACACTAAACTATATAACATTTTACTACCAGTACTTAACCTTTTATTTTAATTAAAAACATTTTAAAAAGAAATAATGAATTTAATTTTCTGGTGGGATGGGGGATGTTATATTACATAAATTCACAATAGAAATGTTAAAAAGAAATCAGAAAGCAATTAGATTTATTATTAATTGATATAAAAATGAAAGTGATTATATAAGTAAAAATATAATAGTGGACATTCGAAAGACAAGATTGGTTATAAAAAACAGTTCAGATAACATTCATACGAGACTCAAAAACAATATCTGAGACCATAATACGTAAAATAACTTGTCAATTAAGTATCTTAAAGAGAATTTTAAGAGATTTCTAAATTGATGTCTAGAACTTAAATAGATTTTCCTACTGAAGAATACATATTAAAAAAATTATTGATATCCGACTGAATTAGGTTATAATCTCATTTAAAATTAGGATTCCAGATGATCATTGACTAATATTATAAAAGAATAATAATAATAATAATAATAATAATAATAATAATAATAATAATAATAATAATAATAATAATAATAATAATAATAATAATAATAATAATAATAATAATAATTTAGCAACAAATCTCACTGTTGACAGATTAACGTTTACAACGCTGTTAGGGTTTGAACCACAGAAAACCTTAAAATTCACATATTTTACATTTATAGACATATATGGGTGAACTGTAAGTATTAGATTATCAAAATTATTTCTCTTTAACAGAAAAAAATATAGAAGTATTAATTTTTTACAGTTAATAAATTTTGTTCAATGGAAAATACATTTGAATGGTGACCGCCAGGCCATGTGACCAGATGGATGGCGCCAATAACTCCTCCATACTGATAAACTATAAACCAAACCAAAGACATATGTCAACATTGCAAAAAATAATTTACAACAAAGGGATCGTAATTAAGGTACAAACTTAGACAAAAAAAAATCAATCATCCCTTCTGCATCTTGGAATAATGATGATTTAAAATTAATTAATGAAAGATTTAATAATTCGATTCTGACAGGCCTACACCTATCATTTAAAAGACCCCCTCCCCCACTGTGTTCAATAATATTATCAGCTACAGATGCCAATATATCTCTACACAAATTTACCAGGTATTTGCTTTATGATGCAATAACTTTACATGCCTTTTGGGACACGATGTTAAGAATTGTTGATCATCCCAATCCATGGTATTTAATTCTTGAATTTTATCAAGCAAGCTAAAGACCCAATTTCAAACCATTATTAAATCTTAGACAATTATGTATTAATATCAGTTGATTCAGATCAATGTAACCAGATCATTCATTAACGTACACAAAAGTGCACACCTTTGCTGTGATATCAAAAACTTTCAGAAAATGATGCAGATATTTGGCAATCATAGCTTTTAACCTAATTTATATGAAAGGTACACCAGTGCTAGTTTACAGCAACAGCTTTGATTGCAAGCTGAGATTGCACCTAGAAGTAGATCCAGACAATATTTCTACTCAGATTGCAAATCAGGAAGCAATGCTGTGCCTCTTTGTAAGGGGACTCAACTCACAATGTTACTCATATAGACAGTGAAGTCACCTTGCAACACAGTGTGACAGTAACAAGTGTTCACAACCACAATAGACAGATTATCAGCTCAACCACACACAAACTGAGGATACCAATGACACACATACTGTTAAGATAAATCCAAATATGAATTACCATATTCTAACAATATCTCCAATTGAAAAATTACTTTTACCCTACCTCTCATGAATCAAACTGCAAACAAACAACAAAAGTATAGTTGAACCAAACAGCATGCAGGATATAAATTCAAATGCCACTCAAACAGCTTCAAACAACACATATGAGTTTCTAAATATACAACATATGATAGATGCAAATACCAACCCAAATGAACTATCACAAAGTGCCTCTAGTGAAATACAAAATACCATCAAAACAAACATTATGCACATTTAAAAATAACATATCAGTATATATCATGGGGGACACTCATGCCCTGTCTTTCATAAGCTGAACTAAACACAACAGAAACAAAAAGAGGACCAAGTCATTCAAAAAGAAATAAAAAACAATAAGAAACCCAAACAGAACAGTTTTTTAACATAACCAGCCTTCAAACAGAAGACTTTATACCAATGGACATCTTCCCTATTCAATTAACCAGTGAATCTTCACTAACATCTCAAATGCTAAAAACTAGAAATCAACACTCCCGATCCACAACATCAAAAAGAGACAGAATAACATCTTTTAATGAGTGTGGTTTAAACTCAGTGAACAAAATACATTACCTTAGGCAAAAGACTAGAATCATATAACCACATATATTAAGCTTCTGGAGACAAAAATATACATCAGATCACAGATTGACCTTGCAGTGCACCTTCATATTGAGGTTTTCATTGCTTGATCCAGGGACATGTCATCACTTTCAAGTGGCACTAGTCAACATTTAACACCAAGCTGTCCAATCACATCATTCAATATTATATATATATTGATGCAAAATTATTAAAAGCAACCTTTTATCATCTTACAACCACTCTCACCAAAATATTTACTATATTTTAGCTGAAAACATCACTACATCCAACATCATATTCTCTGTAAACTCATTACTAGCATTATTCCCTTAACCAATAATTCTTTTGGCAGATTTTAACATGAAGTACACAGACTTCCTCTCTAAACTACTCACCAATAGTAATACCACTCACTCATTAATGTTGAAAGTTTTCTACCATCAAACATAGTCCCATTCTATAACAACTATCACACATCTTTAATCGACTTTTGTTTGCATTTGTAAATGCTGCATCACTACATCAGGCTGAATCGAAATCCATTTCCAATTTCAGACCACTCTGCACAAACTGGACATTCATCCTAGCTGAAATTCAGCCAACTACATTACCATTGGGGAAAACAATGAGAATTCTTCTTCCTACATCCACTCTAGAATTCCTTTGTTCTGAAACAATCAATCTAAATGAAATTGAAACAAACAACCAATTATATTAACAATTATTTAATTATCAGCTTTCATCTCTTATTGAGACTTTTTTAAGACATAAAGCGTTATATATCACATGACTTATCAATTCCATTTACTCAACCTATTAAACATTATTCTATCTTCAACAATACAATCAACATTATACATATAAACATATAAATAAATGACAAAATAAAAATATATATTAAAAAAATACAATATTTTTTTTTTTAAACCTATGTAATTAATAATATGCTAATGTATTGAAGATAAAACTATTCCACATATCAATTTATTTAGGCTGAGTGCTTTCAGAGTTTTGTTACTCCATAATCATAGCCTTATAGATTGTCAACATAATTATATGCAAATATATGCAGAAATATTTTTTATATTATGTATTTTCTGGAAATAGTAAGGAAGACAAAAGCAATAGATCTGTCATCATGAGCAAGGCTGAAATTACCAATAAAATGCTACTTCAAATAAATAAGTTAAAATTTGCCCCAAAGCCTGCTTACAATATAAAATGGAGTAAAGACAAGTTTGTCACAGACATCTTATGTAAACATTGTAATAAAGCATTTTTCAAGATTGACTGTTATAAAATTTACCCTTCAGCAACTATCCCCCTTGAAAGTTTACCAATGTTAAGTTGCATAAGCATAATACATCTCTCAGTCTCATGCTGGATTTGGGAGTGCTCATTACTTTAATACAGTTAAACTAATCAACCAATAGTTGGCTAATAATTTAGAGCATGGGGCTCATATCATTAAATCTTTGTTTGACTTCATAGCTTGCATTAAGTATAGCAAACTCAGTCCAACATATAAAATAGCCTCACTAGACATAACAGAATTATATGGCTCAGTCAATAGAAAATTATCTATCAATATAATTAAAGCTGAATTAAGCAAAATTACCTTCAGCCATGTATAGAGTTCATCGTAGCATTTTTATCTTGGCTGAATAACAACATCAAGCCACATTCAACAACCAATCATATAACCTGAATGATGACTGACTACTGGGTCTTCCCCTCAGCAGTATCATTTTCAGTCTATATTTAAACCACTTTGAAAACACTGTAGTTCCTTCACATATTGTACACCATTGTCTGAAATTTTGATTAAACAAAAAAAACAAGCTTATCTGGATTATTCTACATGTATCAAACTACTGAAAATTTGTAGTTTCATGCATCCAGATTCAATTGTACCTAGATCTCACAAACTGGATGGTCTATTCTTTTTATCCCGAAACCATGTTCTATGTGATTATGAAGCATCTTGCAAGGCAAACATAGACTTATACATTAAAGATTTAATATTGATTGGATTTAAACATAATTTTTTATAAATAAAAATGATGCAATTTTACAAAAAAATATATTCTCAATCACCTCCCCCCATTGGTGATTGACCATAGCTTCTTCTGCAATACATACCTACCTTAACCAAAACCTTTAATAAAAATGTTCTCTTCAACATATTGCCTTGCTTTTTGCATCCGCCCATTCTGATTAACAGACTATTGAACAACTCTAGTCTTGGAGCTGAAGGTACTCCAACACCATTTACAAAATTAAATGCTCCCAAACTGAATGTCAATTAATCTATTATGAGAAAACTCGAGCATCATTGTCCACCCACCTTTCCCAACACTAATACTTATACAAAAGAACTTCAGATAAGATAGAACATATCTTTTGATATGACAGAATATAGCTCTAAATTTCTTGAGCACCAAAAGTCAACAAAACATCAATTTATTCCTTCCTATGTATTCATTCAATACAATAAAAAAATATGATTCAAAGAGGAAAATAAGGGAGACTTGCTATATATCCAATAACTATTAACATAGACTCATCCTTCCCTCTCTCCAAAAAACGGACACTACAATTTAAATATTTAAAATTGAATTTAAATAAACTTAAATCTTATCAAATATATACAATTATACCCAACTCTTAATTATTATTCTATTTTATCTTGCCATAGCAAGATGAAATATAAGAACACCATCAGTTCTTGAAAGTTCTAAGCAATGTTTAATTTAGAAAAATAACAAGCTTCTCTATAGTTGCATATAAGTGCATTTATTACATTTTACTAATAACAGCAACAACAATAACAATCATCATCATCATCATCATCATCATCATCATCATCATCATCATCATCATCATCATAATAATAATAATAATAATAATAATAATAATAATAATAATAATAATAATAATAATAATAATAATAATAATAATAATAATAATAATAATAATAATAATAATAATAATAATAATAATAATAATAATAATAATAATTTAGCAACAAATCTCACTGTTGACAGATTAACGTTTACAACGCTGTTAGGTTTGAACCACAGAAAACCTTAAAATTCACATATTTTACATTTATAGACATATATGGGTGAACTGTAAGTATTAGATTATCAAAATTATTTCTCTTTAACAGAAAAAATATAGAAGTATTAATTTTTTACAGTTAATAAATTTTGTTCAATGGAAAATACATTTGAATGGTGACCGCCAGGCCATGTGACCAGATGGATGGCGCCAATAACTCCTCCATACTGATACAAACTATAAACCAAACCAAAGACATATATCAACATTGCAAAGAATAATTTACAACAAAGGGATCGTAATTAAGGTACAAACTTAGACAAAAAAAAATCAATCATCCCTCCTGCATCTTGGAATAATGATGATTTAAAATTAATTAATAAAAGATTTAATAATTCGATTCTGACAGGCCTACATGTATCATTTAAAAGACCCCCTCCCCCACCATGTTCAATAATATTATCAGCTACAGATGCCAATATATCTCTACACAAATTTACCAGGTATTTGCTTTATGATGCAATAACTTTACATGCCTTTTGGGACACGATGTTAAGAATTGTTGATCATCCCAATCCATGGTATTTAATTCTTGAATTTTATCAAGCAAGCTAAAGACCCAATTTCAAACCACTATTAAATCTTAGACAATTATGTATTAATATCAGTTGATTCAGATCAATGTAACCAGATCATTCATTAACGTACACAAAAGTGCACACCTTTGCTATGATATCAAAAACTTTCAGAAAATGATGCAGATATTTGGCAGTCATAGCTTTTAACCTAATTTATATGAAAGATACACCAGTGCTAGTTTACAGCAACAGCTTTGATTGCAAGCTGAGATTGCACCTAGAAGTAGATCCAGACAATATTTCTACTCAGATTGCAAATCAGGAAGCAATGCTGTGCCTCTTTGTAAGGGGACTCAACTCACAATGTTACTCATATGGACAGTGAAGCCACCTTGCAACACAGTGTGACAGCAACAAGTGTTCACAACCACAATAGACAGATTATCAGCTCAACCACACACAAACTGAGGATACCGATGACACACACTGTTAAGATAAATCCAAATATGAATTACCATATTCAAACAATATCTCCAATTGAAAAATTACTTTTACCCTACCTCTCATGAATCAAACTGCAAACAAACAACAAAAGTATAGTTGAACCAAACAGCATGCAGGACATAAATTCAAATGCCACTCAAACAGCTTCAAACAACACATATGAGTTTCTAAATATACAACATATGATAGATGCAAATACCAACCCAAATGAACTATCACAAAGTGCTTCTAGTGAAATACAAAATACCATCAAAACAAACATTATGCACAATTAAAAATAACATATCAGTATATATCATGGGGGACACTCATGCCCTGTCTTTCATAAGCTGAACTAAACACAATAGAAACAAAAAGAGGACCAAGTCATTCAAAAAGAAATAAAAAACAATAAGAAACCCAAAACAGAACAGTTTTTCAACATAACCAGCCTTCAAACAGAAGACTTTATACCAATGGACATCTTCCCTATTCAATTAACCAGTGAATCTTCACTAACATCTCAAATGCTAAAAACTAGCAATCAACACTCCCTATCCACAACATCAATAGGAGTCAGAATAACATCTTTTAATAAGTGTGGTTTAAACTTGGTGAACAAAATACATTACCTTAGGCAAAAGACTAGAATCAAATAACCACATATATTAAGCTTCTAGAGACAAAAATATACATCAGATCACAGATTGACCTTGCAGTGCACCTTCACATTGAGGTTTTCATTGCTTGCTCCAGGGACATGTCATCACTTTCAAGTGGCACTTGTCAACATTTAACACCAAGCCGTCCAATCACATCATTCAATATTATATATATTGATGCAAAATTATTAAAAGCAACCTTTTATCATCTTACAACCACTCTCACCAAAATATTTACCTATATTTCAGCTGAAAACATGACTACATCCAACATCATACTCTCTGTAAGCTCATTACTAGCATTATTCCCTTAACCAATAATCATTTTTGGCAGATTTTAACTTGAAGTACACAGACTTCCTCTCTAAACTACTTCACCAATAGTAATACCACTCACTCATTAATGTTGAAAGTTTTCTACCATCAAACATAGTCCCATTCTATAACAACTATCACACATCATTAATTGACTTTTGTTTGCATTTGTAAATGCTGCATCACTACATCAGGCTGAATCTAAATCCATTCCAATTTCAGACCACTCTGCACAAACTGGACATTCATCCTAGCTGAAATTCAGCCAACTACATTACCATTGGGAGAAACAATGAGAATTCTACTTCCTACATCCACTCTAGAATTCCTTTGTTCTGAAACAATCAATCTAAATGAAATTGAAACAAACAACCAATTATATTAACAATTATTTAATTATCAATCCAGCTTTCATCTCTTATTGAGACTTTTTTAAGACATAAAGCGTTATATATCACATGACTTATCAATTCCATTTACTCAACCTATTTATACATATAAACATATAAATAAATGACAAAATAAAAATATATATAAAAAAATACAATATTTTTTTTTAAACCTATGTAATTAATAATATGCTAATGTACTGAAGATAAAACTATTCCACATATCAATTTATTTAGGCTGAGTGCTTTCAGAGTTTTGTTACTCCATAATCATAGCCTTATAGATTGTCAACATAATTATATACAAATATATGCAGAAATATTTTTTATATTATGTATTTTCTGGAAATAGTAAGGAAGACAAAAGCAATAGATCTGTCATCATGAGCAAGGCTGAAATTACCAATAAAATGCTACTTCAAATAAATAAGTTAAAATTTGCCCCAAAGCCTACTTACAATATAAAATGGAGTAAAGACAAGTTTGTCACAGACATCTTATGTAAACATTGTAATAAAGCATTTTTCAAGATTGACTGTTATAAAATTTACCCTTCAGCAACTATCCCCCTTGAAAGTTTACCAATGTTAAGTTGCATAAGCATAATACATCTCTCAGTCTCATGCTGGATTTGGGAGTGCTCATTACTTTAATACAGTTAAACTAATCAACCAATAGTTGGCTAATAATTTAGAGCATGGGGCTCATATCATTAAATCTTTGTTTGACTTCATAGCTTGCATTAAGTATAGCAAACTCAGTCCAACATATAAAATAGCCTCACTAGACATAACAGAATTATATGGCTCAGTCAATAGAAAATTATCTATCAATATAATTAAAGCTGAATTAAGCAAAATTATCTTCAGCCATGTATAAAGTTTATTGTAGCATTTTTATCTTGGCTGGATAACAACATCAAGCCACATTCAACAACCAATCATATAACCTGAATGATGATTGACTACTGGGTCTTCCCCTCAGCAGTATCATTTTCAGTCTATATTTAAACCACCTTGAAAACACTGTAGTTCCTTCACATATTGTACACAGTTTGTCTCTTATATATACATGGTATATAGATAATATTTTCATCATTGCACCTGAACCTTCAATTCAAAATATTAAAGCAAATCCACAAAGCCATTTAGTATTACTGTTTACATTAGATTAGGAAAACTCACACCATTGTCTGAAATTTTGATTAAACAAAAAAACAAGCTTATCTGGATTATTCTACATGTATCAAACTACTGAAAATTTGTAGTTTCATGCATCCAGATTCAATTGTACCTAGATTTCACAAACTGGATGGTCTATTCTTTTTATCCCGGAACCATGTTCTATGTAATTATGAAGCATCTTGCAAGGCAAAGATAGACTTATACATTAAAGATTTAATATTGATTGGATTTAAACATAATTTTTTATAAATAAAAATGATGCAATTTTACAAAAAATTATATTCTCAATCACCTCCCCCCATTGGTGATTGACCATAGCTTCTTCTGCAATACATACCTACCTTAACCAAAACCTTTAATAAAAATGTTCTCTTCAACATATTGCCTTGCTTTTTGCATCCCCCCCCATTCTGATTAACAGACTATTGAACAACTCTAGTCTTGGAGCTGAATGTACTCCAACACCATTTACAAAATTAAATGCTCCCAAACTGAATGTCAATTAATCTATTATAAGAAAACTCGAGCATCATTGTCCACCCACCTTTCCCAACACTAATACTTCTACAAAAGAACTTCAGATAAGATAGAACATATCTTTTGATATGACAGAATATAGCTCTAAATTTCTTGAGCATCAAAAGTCAACAAAACATCAATTTATTCCTTCCTACGTATTCATTCAATACAATAAAAAAAATGATTCAAAGAGAAAAATAAGGGAGACTTGCTATATATCCAATAACTATTAACATAGACTCATCCTTCCCTCTCTCCAAAAAACGGACACTACAATTTAAATATTTAAAATTGAATTTAAATAAACTTAAATCTTATCAAATATATACAATTATACCCAACTCTTAATTATTATTCTATTTTATCTTGCCATAGCAAGATGAAATATAAGAACACCATCAGTTCTTGAAAGTTCTAAGCAATGTTTAATTTAGAAAAATAATAAGCTTCTCTATAGTTGCATATAAGTGCACTTATTACATTTTACTAATAACAGCAACAACAATAACAATCATCATCATCATCATCATCATCGTCATAATAATAATAATAATAATAATAATAATAATAATAATAAAAATAATAATAATAATAATAATAATAATAATAATAATAATAATAATAATAATAATAATAATAATAATAATAATAATAATAATAATAATAATAATAATAATAATAATAATAATAATAATAATAATACTACTACTACTACTACTGCAGGAAATCCTGATATTGCTGGTAAGTAATACTAAAGTAGCTGGGTTTCAAACCCCCCCAAAACTAATAATAATGCCACAATATAAAATCAAACCAATATATATAATTTCACAAAATAAAAATAATTTTTTTTGAAACATTAGTTAATGAAAATCATAAACTAACTAAGAAATATCAAAAAACCCTTACATTACCTAAAATTTCTTTGTTTTTTTTTTAAAAAATGGAGACAACAGCGAGTAGTTGGCATTAATATGACCATTGAAATGCATAAAAATTTACACACAGTTAAATCATATGCCGTTGTCACAAAAGCTAACATGCAAGCAACAAGTTTAAAAAATTTCCCGACTGCAATAAATAATAAAATAGTTCCTTTAGAAAAACAAATCTGAATGACCAGATACCTCGCTGTCGAATTTCTCTATATTAGTCAAAAGAACCGATTTCAGAACCAAATCAAAATTATTAGGCAATTACGCGATTGTTATTGTCGATCAAGATCGACAGAACCAAATTACTGGAATAATAAAAAATACATACCTTGAATACACGATACAAGACTTTCAAAAAATGATGAATCCATTTGGTAAAGTTATAGCATTTCAACCAATATACCTCAAAGGCACACCAATACTAATATATAGCAATAGCTATGCTTTTAAGTTAAAATTACACAAAGACATTGACCCACAATCTATACCAACACAAATTGCAGATCAGGAAGCTATGCTGAGCCTATATATAAGAGGTTTAAAACCACAATGCTATGCCTGTGGCAAGCATGGTCACCTAGCCACACAGAGCATGGATAGCCAACTCATAAAGATCAGATACCAAATAATCAGCACATCCAATCCCAACAATGAAGAGAACAACAATACAAAATAACACTACCAACTCAAACAATCAACATGAAAACAATCACAGTACAAATGAAGCTAATAAAAACAAACATGCAGAAGAAAGCACAAATATACTTGAAACTACAATAGATAGTTTGAATAAATTAAATAAAAGCACTGATTAAATGGATCAAAATCAAGCACAAATCATACCTGAAGTATCACAAACACCAGGCATATCAATCAATAACATGTCAGACTCAAATTCAGACATATATAATGATACATACAACTCCCCAAAAACAAACATGCTGCATATAATTAAAAACAAAACATCTACAGATATTCTGGAGTCACTAACCCCATGCCTCCCTCCCATAAAAACAACACCAACAGAAGTCCAAAAATCTGGTTGGCCAAGGTGAAATAAATCGAAAAGAGCCAAAACAGATGAAAACAATACTCTAACAGAAATGATTGAACACTTGGCAGAGAACTTAATACCTATGGAGCTGCATAGTAATCAAGCCATTAATAACTGCTCAAAAACACTAGAGAATACCCAAAAGCTTCTTCATGCAGACATTAACACACTGTGAAACCAACTCGCAGCCAATCACGATAATGAAGCTAAAAATAACAGCATTTAATATTAGAGAACTCAACTCAGTCAACAAAATACATAAGATACAACAATGGATAAAGATTACCCAACCTCATATACTAGGACTTCTAAAAACTAAAATATATAATGGCTCACAAATTGACCCCTCAGTACATCTAAGTAGAGAAGGTTACTGTGCATGCTCTAGAGACACATCATCTGCCTCAGGGGATACTGGATTGCTCATAACACCAAGTTGTCCATTTGACTCATTCAAAAGCATATATATATAATATATATATATATATATATATATATATATATATTTGTGTATATTTCACTGAGTTGTACAATTGTCTGAAATATTATATTAAACATACACTCATTACTTGGCTCTAATTCACATCCAACTATACTAATCAGCGATTTCAACATGAAATATCAAGAGTCAATTTTAAAGTGGCTACATCAAATATCAATTCCACTTATGAATGCAGAGGGTTTTCTGTCACATGATGCAATTACCTTTCACAATGGATGTCATACATCAAGGATTGATCTGTGCTTTTATTTACCTATGTAACACTATCAAACCAGCCTAAACATCAACCCATCTCTCTTTCTCTGATCACTCTGCAAAAACCACACTAATTAATCTGCCAGAAATCCAAACAAGAGCACTTACACATGGTAAAACAATCAGAATTCTGCTTCCAACTTCTACCCCAGAATTTATTTTTTCAGAAACATATATAATGCTTCACAAAATCAAAAATATGCAACTTAACCCCATTCAAAGATACCTAGCATTCATAAACATTTGGCTTACACAAACATACAAAGATACCTAGCATTCATAAACATTTGGCTTACACAAACATACAATAACATCAGTAACCACCTGAAAAACTACATAGCAATAAAAAAGAGTAAAGTCTGCCTCAGCCAACACCACACATGGACAAGAAAATACATTCACTGGGCCTTGGGCTACCCATTCACTGTCGGAGTACCAATGACACTCACAGATCAGGGGCTCACATATGCAGGAAATAATATGTTAAAACTGATCTATCATCATTTCAAACATAAGCTGCAAGTATACTACCCAGTCAAATATAATTCTAATGTCTTTGGAAAACTAGAAATGAACACCCCATATAACATCCCCAATTTTGCTACTAAACTGGCAACAGTACCTAATGCATGTCACCTAGAAGCACATGGAATCCCCAAATTCATCCTTGCACATCTCAGTCAGTTCACTAGCTAATATTTATGTGACCTTGCAAATCATCTATCAAAGAAGTTGCACGACATCCAATGTTTATATCCAATAGAAATAGTCCCATTCAACAAGAAAAAAGTCCACATCTCAACACTATCTAATCTATGACCAATCTCAATGGGGCCACTTACCATTAAAATAATTGGAAAAAGTACTCAAAGATAGCCTAGAGACATATTCTACCACTAATTTCACGCAGCCAGTTTTCAAGGAAGCAATCATCAACTGCACAGGCTGTAATGATATTCAAAACAGTTATAAACTCAGTATA
This sequence comes from Epiperipatus broadwayi, assembly GCA_028023455.1. Taxonomy (NCBI): domain Eukaryota; kingdom Metazoa; phylum Onychophora; class Udeonychophora; order Euonychophora; family Peripatidae; genus Epiperipatus; species Epiperipatus broadwayi. The sequence goes on along the minus strand of JAQFVV010012518.1, from coordinate 635,476 downwards.
GGACAGGAAGAAATATGCAACAATTGCAGTTCAACTTGATATAGAAGCAGTCTTTGACTCGGTTGACATCAATACATTAATCAATATGCTAGCTGACTACGATTCCACAAACTCATCTGTACCTGCTCACAAACCTACTACTTAACAGAGAAATACATATCACACTTAATGGCAAAAATTCTCTATCATTCATTCCCACACAATCCATATCCCAAGGCTCACCACTCAGCTCACTGCTATTTACTTTTTACATCAATCCACTCATACTCAAAATTCAGCACAGTATCAAAGGCATCCAGATACCAGGCACATCACAACACATAGCCTGCATGCATATATGGATGAGATCACAGTCTTCCTACCATCAAGAAAGCAGATACCAATACTACAGAAAATACTTCAAGACTTTCAAGCAACACATCATCTAAAATTTAATCAAAACAAGATTGTTGCCTGATCGCTATACACCAGTAAAGCCATGCATGCAAATTTTCCAATGCAAACCATCTATTTTCCTTGGCTTTCCTTTCTACATGGGAACAAACACAATGAAGCAAAAAATTCAGAACAAGTTAAAAGATGAAGCAGAATGAATCACTGCTTCACTATCAAAAGCATTCCTCTCAATATATGCCAAAGTACAATTGTTCAATAAACTAGTGATCACCAAGACATCAAAAATCTCTTCATATTGCAATAAACTTTTATGGAATAGAAAGACAGTGTCAATATCTGAAAAACACCTTAGTTGACTAGCAATACACAATGGTTTGGGGCTACACAACATATTTTTCGAATACAAAAGACTGCAAATCTTATAATAGCCACCCTCAGACATTTCCCAGAACTCCAGTATCTAATTCAAATAATACCTACAGACAAACCTCCACCTTCACATTACTATCTATCATCAATTATAAACCAGTTCAGAATCACATATATCACTGCAAACAACAACAAAATATTCATATTGGCAGATATATGCAATGGTATACCTGGAATATACATCAGATATTTCAACACAGATGCTCGGAATAAACAACTGACAGCTTCTTAAAAAATTTTAAAAATGGTCCATGGGGCTCAAATTATTTGATTTCCTCCTGAGACTAAATTTATATGCCTTGACAACCTCATACTTCTTAATATACAGATGACTGTATACAAAAATAGACCCCTTCTGCATGCTATGCCACCAAGCAGAAGAAACTCAACAACATCTGTTTTACAACTGCCCAGCATTAAACAATATTTGGCATGAAATAACAAATATATACAGAAAACCAAACATCACCCTGCAAGATATTATCAGCGCATTCCACAAAACATCCACCCCAACAATCTGAGCAGCAACATTTGTGCTTTATGCATTTTGGTGCACACAATGCACATTCACTTTTGGCAATAATACAAGGTGGCATCCATCATATTTTCACTAGCACAATTAAAAAACAGAGACAATAAAATAGCACACCCAGACATTTTCATGGCTACTTAGTCACTTGTAAAACAATGCTCATATCTCTAATAGTTCTGCCTTTCCTCAATAATAGACTCAAAAAAGAGCAAGAAAATGCATAGCAAAAAATTAATGAATCAATAAATGATAACTTAGGATAAACAACCCATCTCTCACCCTGTATATATCTGTAAAGACTTGAAAAGAACTTAAACACAATATACATAATCCTCAGAAATATCAATGTAAATGCATGTATGTGAAAAATTATTAATGTAATCTGCTTTTCTAGATTGAATAAAGTCCCCTCTTTTTGAAACACCACCACCACCACCACCACCACCATCATCATCATCATCATCATCATCATCATCATAATAATAATAATAATAATAATAATAATAATAATAATAATAATAATAATAATAATAATAATAATAATAATAATAATAATAATAATAATAATAATAATAATAATAATAATAATAATAATAATAATCATAATAATAATAATAATAATAATAATAATAATAATAATAATAATAATAATAATAATAATAATAATAATAATAATAATAATAATAATAATAATAATAATAATAATAATAATAATAATAATAATAATAATAATAATAATAATAATAATTGTAGTAGTAGTAGTTCCACCATTACCACTTTAAGTTTGTAGTTAAATTGCCAGATTAATTTAACATTTTTATCCAACTGTTCAATTATTCAAATAAATTAAAAAACAAAAATGAAATAAGAACACTCAAACAATAATTATTAATTTTATCTTAATTAAAGTATTGCTTAAACGTTTTAATATTAATTTACAATCATGAACAGAAAGAAAAAGATTGAAATAAAACTTAAGCAGAATATGTACATAAATTATGCATATCATTAATGAGAAATATTAAGATTAACAGTTAGAATGGCAATAATAAATACAAAAAAAGGATTACATACATTTACAGGATTTGCTGGAAGACTTCCCACAAAGCTTGCTTTATAAGGATAATCCATCATGGCAAGGTAAGTAAAAGAATTTCTAATCCATCCCTGAAGATGACGATATTCAGACATATTTTTCAAAGGCTGGCATAGTTGAAATATAGATGATATCTTTTGTAAACCTGAAATTATAATGAATATTTCAAAAGAAATATAAACTTAAATTTCTATTCTTATAAATATTTATGTGCACAATGTTTTAAAGTCGATTATTTAGTAGCTCTAATAATTTCTGTGGTGTTTCTAAATTTACAATTGTTTCTCTTCATTAATCAAGTAGCACATTTTTTCAATAATACATCACACAACCATCTCTGCTTACTCTTAACATAATCTTACAAATATAATATAATTATACTCATAAATTAGTTTTGGTTCAAAATCTAGGATTTCTTTAATTTTAGGCTATTAGTTTAATAATATAAAATTCAAAGTTCTTATTGGGAATTGCTCCATTTTTTATTTACCTATATTTTCTTTTCATTTTTCAAACTCATCTTTTATTCACATATAATATATAATGGCAGAAAATATTAATTTTTAAAATCTTTTTAGTAATGTTTTTTCATGTTTCATTTTCTTTACTTATAATTAATTAAGTTTCTAGGTTGTTTTTGTACTCTATACTACTTTTTGTCTCTTAAAAATATATATAAATATAAAGGATATTTTCTTGTAGTTTAACATAATTATTTCATTTTTCATTAAAATAGTCATTTAATTACTATTACTCATAGTCTTATTACCACCATCAACCCATTTTCAGCTTTATATTTTCTATATATGCCTACAAATCAGGTTTTTTTTCATAGAACAATCTTTTATTCTGATTTTTCTTTTTAGTTTGTAGTAAATTTACTATATTTTATTTTTTCTTAAATATTTATCATATTTTAAAGCTCCTTGTGTTTTGGTGCAAGGATAGAATGGCAAACTCTGAAGGTCAAGGTTCATGAACCACCAACCAGCTATATTAGTTTTGGTGCTCAAATTTGTAATGAATTCCTATGCCACAAACAATTTGATTATTTTCATTCTATGTGATTTGATTCAGTATTTAGATGACATGCTCTGACTCTCACGACTCATAAATTCCAGTTTAACTTTGTCATTCTTGGTCTGATACTTTTAATGAACTCCTGGGCAATAATCATTCCATTATTTTTTATTTTTTTTAGTATATTATTATACATTATAATAATTCATATTATAATAATTCAAGATTTATAACAAAGGAGTTTGCGTGTGGTTTTTGTTGTATCTATATTAAAATTAATCGGCTATTTTAAAAATAGAAGACTGTGTTTGTTTATTTTTTTATGTCATTAATTATATCTTTTTCTTTTAACTATATGTTTCATATCTATTTATATTCTATTTCCAATATATATTTAATTAGAATTGTATTTTTTTCTCAATTTTACTCTTTTTTATTAAATATTTATTTCTATTACAATTTCTATTAGCCTTTGTTTATTTTTCATTATGTCTAATCCATTAGTGCGTTTCTTATCAACTACATTATATAAATCTATTTTTCTACTTTTTTATTTACTATACAAATTGGAACACAATGAACAATTTTATAAACAGTATTTTTTTACATATAGCCATATAATTCTATAATTAAAACCACTTTTTTTCTTTTCAAAAACTTTATTTGATGTATATATATATATCCACTAACGTTTCGACTATTTTTACTCTATAATCATTTTTAAGGATCTACAAAAAACCATTTAGTCTCAGTAATGCTAATTTATTAATATGTCCTTTGTTGTAAATGGTTTTTTTCTATTTGTGATATAACTCTAAATTAGATGTGCTCTGCAAGTTATTTACAATGATGAAGTGTTATTTCTCACTCATAGTCTTGTCTTTAAGCAAAGACTTATCATAAATGATTGTCAACTGGATGAATACTTCATATGATAAGACATTGAACAAAAGATAGCTTTCAGTGAATTAGCTTACCATGTTCTGTATCTCGTCTTTATATTTGAAATGACAAGTGGAGATATTTTAAAATAATTAAGAATTGTTCAGTCAAACTCTATGTTATTTAGATATTCATCAAACAATGAAACTAAGTAGTCATTGAATATTGGTCAATAAAAGAGTGTCCAATTATCCTTAGATAGAGTTAAATCCTGAAAATTTAGTTAGTTAAACTTTATTAATTCATTATAATAAAAAAGGTTGATTGTAATATGAGGAGTAGATCATATTATAACTATACATGCAAGACAATGTCTTACAGACTCTATCCTCTTAGGGATATAATATCATCCATCACTAATATTAAATTCACGTTATATTATCAGACCTACTTTTACAAGATTTATTGGGGAAAGAAATGTTTAGGAAAAAATCCCCCAAAAATGTTTTATATATAAATTATTATTATTATACATATTATGCTATGCATTTTTTACTCACGAATAATATATATATATATATATGCTTGTAAACATTGTGTGTATATACTGAAAATGTGTATACAGTATATAGATCTATATACATACGGAAAATGCATTGTGAGCAAAATATTAAAATATAAAAAAAATAAGTGTATTTTTCATTTTAATTTTTTATATTTATTTACTATTCTTTTTAATTCATTTAAAAATTTAAAACTACGGATGGATATATCGTGAATATCGAAGAGCTAAGATATAAATAATGCATTTTTTTATTATAAAAAGTCCTTCACTGAATTCAAATAATGTTAATAACTCTTAAAACAGACTAATATAATTGAATCAATAATTTATGGTTTAAGTCAATTTTTTTAACTTAAAATACTTTACTTATAACTAAATTCAACAATTATTTGTATTTTATCTAATAGCAGAATTTTTTTTCCATATTCCATTAATAAAATACGAAAAAATTAAAATATACAAAATAACTAGATAAATTACTGTCATAATTGGAATAGATATTAAAAGTAGGAATATACTGTAAAATAAAAAGCACTCTGTTTTTTTTTTCTTTTTTGAGTAGTTGCTATAAATTAAAAATTAAATTTACGAGAATCGTAATACATCAGTTGATAAACATTTGTTATATCTAATAACATTAGAAAAACCAATGATAGATAGACAATATTAAGACTACATTTAATTGTCCTAATTAAAACTTTGTTAATAAACTTATCAATATCCATCTGCTGAAATGTTTGTCAAGAGCTATTGATTGCTGAAAACTGGAAATTACATGCAACATTGAAAAAAAGTTATATTTAATCATATTATATATATGGAAAAGTAATGGTAGATGATAAACAATCATTTTCAGGACAATTATCGATCCACTAACTTTCCATAGACAAACAATTAAAAAAAAAAAGACATCATTCTCCAAATTTATAAATTTTTCGGTAATAAGGATTTGATTAGTTACTTATTTACGTTTTACTTACTAGGTACCTAATTATTTAACTGTTTATCTATCCATTGCATGGTGGTTTTGAGAGATATCTGGAAATGTGTAATATAAATAAAGTAATGAGTATGGATATTTTAATGTAATAACTAGAGAAGCGTGCTAGAAATTGTGATATTAGCTATCCATCAGTTAATGGTGACAGCCTTTAAGCCAGTTATTTGTTCTAGGATCCCACAATAAGTTTTTTGTTGGTTTACATCACTATTGATAAGTTTCTCTAATTGTTTCAAAATATGTCTCAAACATTCCTTGCTACCATCATAATTAATCTATAAAAATATTTAATTTAAAATATATATCTCTGTGGGGGGAAGGGATTAAATGATATTCACAGAATATAAAAAGATGACATACTTCTAAAATTTTCACATGTGTAAATATTAATGAACTGTTTTTTGTTCTAAGTAAACCCAAAATAAAAAAGCTATTTTGGACTACTGTAGCAAATAGTTTGGCATAAAGAATGTCAATAATAATTGATAGTTACCAACAACACCACAGCTAACAAGTTTGTATACTTACTACATGGAAAGATGCTCACTCTTTTGCCTATATCATAATTAATCCATGAAAACTTTTAAAATAACATGTTAAAAGGAGGTTGCCTCGACAGCAGTTTAAATTGTTGATTGTTATTTGATATTGGGATTGTCTAAGTGTTGACTGGCTTTTAATAATATATATATATATATGTTAAAATATTTTTTTTTATTCTTGCATTTTAATAATATATATATATATATGTTAAAATATTTTTTTTTATTCTTGCATTTTAAAATACACTGCTAAAGACACACAAAAATTGATAAAAAGAATGTTTGATAATTGTCTCTATATTAACTCTGTAATATGGAGTTATGATAAAAGAAATTTAGAAAATATATGATGTTGTGGGCTAACAATAAAAAATAATTTATTCATATGTAATTTGGGTCATTTGTATTTCCTTTTTTTTAGTGATTATAGCTTTATGCTATGAGTAAATAAAAATATAAGAATTAAATATTGTAATTAAAATAAAAGGATTTGCAAATGAATAAAATAAATGAAAATGTGTATATAAAAATTAAATATTTTATTTTTAATAATAATTAAAGTCAATATCAGTAACTATAGAGATATAAAAAATTCTTTCTTAATCAGAAGTAATTAATATACATAATAATAGTAACAAATTACTTAATCTATTATCTTTAAGAATATATGATAAAACAAAAACATCTCACTACTCAAGTACATCGAATATAAACTTAAGTAAAAAGTAACTACCAAGTAGTAATATAATTAAATTCCCATTTCTAAATTGTTATCTAGTTTTAGACTTTATCACTGAGGTTTCAGTTTCAAGCTGAATGCATGATGTATTACTTTCAGGTTTGAATCCTGAACATCATTGGTAAAGATAAAATCAGAAAACAATCTCAGAATGGGAATTTAATTGCATTATCATATGGTAATCACTAATTACTCAAGCTTACTGTAGATGGCAATGGAATAGGTAGCCGCTCTTATGAATGATGGGGCAAAAGCAATAAAGTTTGTCCTTTCAATGGATAAATTTATCTAGGATTTATAAAAAGTGATAATTTATTGAAAGTATAAAAATTAATTCATAGCATTTTCAAATACCTCCAGAATGTTTCTTTGCTTTAAAACAGATATCTACTTTTTAATAATGATATCTAAATGCTAACAACAGAAAAATATACCCAAAGATTATGTTCACCTAGTGATATGTATCTGTTTACTTACAATGTTTTATGAATTAACTACTTTTTAATTGAAAAGATATCTACATTGCATCATCATGAATATAAACTAGTGTTAGTACACGAATCACATCATATATCAAATACTTGTTAAATGAAAGAATAATTTGGATATTTAAAAAATATCAGAATAAATTGTTCTTCAAATCTAATAGCTTTTCATGATATTTTTATCTTTTCCGGAATAATAAAACATTGTTGAATTGTGGTTTAAGAAATAGACATTAGAACTACGCTAATAGTTTGGAAATGCCATGTCTGAGAACAATTGATCAGGTTGTTTTCTAATATATTATTATTTGTATATATAATTTCATAGGATATAAAAGGTAGAATAATTTAAATTAAGTAGAGATTTCATTAACATATTTAAAGTATAAGACAGTTATGTTTTTCTAAATTTAAATGTATATTTCATAACTTAGTAATTATTATGTTAATTAAAAAAATATTCTTCTTATTCTTTGATTATAATTTAATCTCAAGCATTTATTTTTATTTTGTTCTCTTAGAATAATGTGAACAAATTTCAATTAACTATTTTATATATATATATATAGTACCTATATTGATATAGGCACATATAATTTTTATCTAAAATTATTATTAAAGTAATCTTTCATAAAAGAAAAACATAAAATTAAATGTTGAAGAATTTATTGCAGCTTGTTTTCGAAAAAGATAAGAATTAAATAGTTTTCTAGCGTTAGTTTTTGAAATAAAAAAGCTACAATTAATTAGTCAAAAGGGGGAAGGGGGAGTCTTGGTTTGAGAAATGAAACTAAGGGTTGTAAAAGGAAGTAAAGAGTTTTTGTTAGTATTCGTAAAAATATAATTTGAAAAGGTTAAAACATACAAATCTCTTTTCATTCAAGTTTAATTAAAGAAAAATAATGTTAAAACTAAATAGTAAATTGTATTAAAAATATATGTGCATATATATGTACGATTTGTAAATAAATAAAATGTATGTGAAAGTTAAAGAAGATTATCATTAAAAAACACGGCAATGGCTATTAGATATTAATTAATATAAAACAATACGTTTTTGCATGGCTATTACTAATTAAGCAATCTTTCAAAACACGTTTATCAAATGATTATCAATTCGACAACAGATCTTTGCCGAAGATATGAGAAAGACAACAAGGCGCAGGTATAAATAGACCTTTTTTTTTATCGGACAATTCATTCCACAAATTAGTTGAGACAATCAGTTCACAAAGTTATTGAGAGAGTGCAGTTTGGAAATTAATTGAGTCAGTTAAGAAACAAAATGCAGTGCTGAGAATATTTTGGAACGCACGTTCACCTCCAGCCCAGATGTCCGAGAAAACAGCTGATCTGCCCGTGAAATAATGTCAGCTTAACATCTTAGAAAATCTCCATCAGTATCTATTTGTCTCCGATAGCAATAATTGTGAAAATCAGGAAACTCAGCAAGGAAACGTCCCAGCCGGCTGGAAGCATTCATACTGGAAGAAACAACAAACAAGAAGAAAACAAAGTGTTAAATCTACGTTCAAAATCCTAGGTAAACATTCGCTTATTTTCATTATACTGTAATAGCCATTGCATTTCATTAATTCGTGCGAATCCTCCAAGAGTCTAATTATATGAACTCGATATCATACATAAATGAACTATTGATATGTGTGTGATTAAATTTCAAATGCTATGTAATCCTTTATTATCATTATTATGTGTGTGCATGAGATAATATGTGCGTGGTCATTATATCAATATTTATTAGTTAAATTAGAGTGTTCTGTTATTAAATCTATAGGAATATTTAAACTATTTAGAAATGTTAATTTAAAATATGTGTGTGTTTTATAAGAATGTTTAAATTTAGTAAATAAATGTTAATTAATAAATTATCTTTAAAATTAAACTTTATTTGTCGGTCAATTCTTTTTATCAATTCTTTTACCAAATTCTTTTTATCAATTCTTTTTAACAAATTCTTTTATTAATTCTTTTAATCACTAATTAAGTATAATCTATTAGTGATTACAAACAGCTGAGCTAGTCATGGATTTAGGCGTTGGGTTAGTGGCCATTGCTCAAAGTGTGTTATTTATTCATCCTTGAATAGATAGCTGGCGCCCATGTTTATACACAAACAAAAAAAAGTGCTTTTGACGTGGTGCTCAACTCAACAGCCGAGAAGAAGCTATGTCCTGGAAATGTAACATTAGTTATATACTTTATAGTTAACGTTTGGGCATACATACTCTCCGAGTATGTTCTTCTCTGTCTAAGAGACCGGTGATTCGAATCCACATATTCGAATACGGTTCAATATATATATATATAAACTAACCAAAGGAAATACATATAAAAACAAAAAAAGACTTATAAATCCAAGAAATAATATTATATTTCAACCAGAGAACTGGTTTTCATCAGAAAGGATAAAACTAATACACAGTAAAATGGTGCCATTTTACTGTGTATTGTTTTTTTTCTTTCTGATGAAAACCAGTCATCTGGTTGAAATATAATACTATTTTTTGGATTTATAAGTCTTTTTTTGTTTATATATATATATGATTAAGAATGTCCTTGACTCATGATTTGAAAAAAAATATGTGTTAAAACATGTCTGCATTACATAAATATACATTGTTAGTTTTATCTAAATACAAGTATAGTGTATACATTTAAGCCAAATGTAAATAAAAAGGATTTGAATTCAGACTTTCAAGCTTCCTTCAGTCATCCACTTATCTCATATAACCAATATTCATGACCACATACATGTGAAAAGACAAATGATCTCCAATATATGTATTTCATGTGATTCAACACTCACCATTTAGTTTGGATCATCACCTCCTACACCTATATATATATATAATCAGTGCTCAGTTTATTTTAAGATAGCAAATATATATATATATATATATATATATAATCAGTGCTCAGTTTATTTTAAGATAGCAAATCTATAAACTTTAATAAATGGGCTTCAAACTGAGCAGTGATTATATATATATATATATATATATATGTGGGAGTGATGATCTGGATCAAATATTGAATTCTGGTTCAGCACAAAGTAGATATATTGGAGATCATTTATTGTTTTCATATGTATATGGTCATGTGTATCAGTTATATTAGATAAAGTGGATGATGAAAAGAGCTTGAAAGTCTGAGTTCAAATCTCATTTACTTGTTAGTTTTAGCATTTTATAGGTGAAATTCACTATACAACCACATATTTAATTTAAAAGAATTAATGTCAGTTGATAATCTATTGCATAAAAGATAATCAGATCATATGTATATATTTTAAATGTTTATTTGCCACCCTCTCTCTCTCTCTATATATATATATATATATATATATATATATATATATTGTAACGATAAATAAATATGTCGTTACATTAATTTAAAATAAAAACTTAAAAGTTCGCAAATAAAAGTAAAAAACTAAACGCTAAAATTAAAACATTGTTAAACGTGTATACATTTGCACAGATGTTAAACTTTAAAAATTTTTTTTTTTTCATAAACAAAAAAAAAAAAGTATTTGAATGTATTTTTTTTAAATAAAAAAATACAAGATTGAAATATAAAAATATTTTAATAAAAAAAATAACGTAAGTTAAAATAAAAACAGGTATTAATTAATTCCTGTAATCTATAAAAGGAAATGATTGTTTATTAATTATCTAAAAGCTGTTTAATTAAAAAGTCAGATGGAAAGTTAGATAAGAGAAGAAAGAGATTTTAGCTTGACAAATGGAAGCACTAAGCCTTGGCCCGGACCATAACGAAAAAACAGATTAGTGACGTTTTGTTCAGTGAATCCTTGTGGATGACATAAAAAGGAAAAAATATTGAGTTGAAGAGCTTTTTCAACTTGGTTGGGTGAGACGAGCGATAAAGACGCGCTTTATCGTTCTCTCTCACTTATCTCTGAAATGGAATGACTGATACCATGAACCAGCAAATGCCACCTCCTGAACATTAGATCGATCTTTCAATTAAAGACTCCGTGGACATTGATACCAGGAACCGGGAGTTCTGCTACTGTAAGCTATAGAAAATGAACAATTCTTAAAATCAATCAAGAACTTTCGTCAAGTTGAACAAATTAATAAACAAGCCGACTTATTTAAAATGGACTCTTATCTGACTTTTTGTAAGTTTAAATCAAATTAATAATGGTTAATTTTATATCTTTCCCGATTGTGAAAAGAATCATTTCCCTTTTAATATTTTTATGTGTAGTAATATTTTATTGTAGAAATTATTAAATGCATTACATTTAAGTTGTCTATAGACACTTGCATGGATTCGTTTGTGGTTAATTAGATTTTGGTTTTCATATTTGATCAAAATATATAGACATTCGATAAATAATGATACCTTATGGTGAGTATCTAAAATGTATTTATTCGGATGTCTTTTAAGTTATTGGTGACAACGCAAGTATCTTATGGTGAATACTATTGGGTTACTTATAAGTTTCCCTCTGCGATTGTCGGTATCAAAAATTTTGTATTTTGATCGTTTATGTTTATTTTGAAATGTTTTTGACCATGGAATCTGTGTAATCGATCTATACCCAACATTTTTAAATAAATCTGTGCGAACGTATATAAATGTTAAAATTAAGTCGGACGCGAATGGCTATATAGTTTTGTAAAGTTGTATTAAGGGAGGGTAATCTTAGGTTATTCATTTCGTAGTTGAATTGGTTCAATGGATTGGATATATTTGTGTAATTAGTAGATGTAGTATGAGATCCGCTATGGGCAGGATTATAGATATACGCCACACACCCTCTGTTTGCCTATGGATGGGTTTGTAAGTTGGCAGAAGACCGCAGTCCATTCCTATGGAGTTTTTAGTTTATTGATCTACTTGCCCACAGATGTCACATTCCTGTTGGTGGAGAGTCAATGTCTTCTCTATTTCTACTTATTGTTCAGATGTACATTCCTGACAATATAGTATTTTGTGTTGTCGTATCATGCTACATTGAATACATGAATGTATCAGATGGATTGGCGCCAGTTGATTGCGAAATTTGTTGCCTATGGTTAAATCAGGGAAGAATATTTTCCTTTCAAATGCAGACCTATGTAGTCCATTCATACTCGACCCTCTAAATAAAATATTAAACATTATAGCAAGCTATTTTAAATGTAAAATTAAAAATTAAGATAAAAATCTAAATGTTAAACTTATTCCTCGAATTTAGAATGATTTTATATGTGCGTAAATAAATATTTTTCTCTGTTAATTTCTGGCAGTGGCTTTTATTATTTTATTCTTTTATATTTAAGATATAAAATTTATAGATTTTTATCTCGGCGTCTCCACTGAGCTAGTGACAATGGGCTAACGATCTAAATATGTAAATAAAGTGGAATCCTAACAGCGCGTATCTGCCTACTTTATAAATTTTTCTAGGCTCAAATGCCTAGATGGCACCCTTTGGTAGTGCGGTGCAGTGTGATGCGATCTCCCACTTCGTTTGGATCGTTATAATATATATATATGATTTTAATTTATATCCATTTGTTAATAAATTTTGAATGAATTTAAAGCAAGTAGACTTGCTTGATTATCATTTAATTTTACAATGTAAATTTAAAGGTTAATCATATTTGGATGAGATGATATTCACTAATTGATTACATCACATAATTCATTAGAAGTAGTTACAAAATAGTTCAAAATGAAAACCACAAGATAAGTAAAAGAGTACAATTACATATCAATTTCTTTGTATTGGATTTAATATTTATTATCTGAATAGGTATAGAATTTTTATATAGCCATAAATTAATTGACATTGTTAAATATTTACTTATTGTAATTATTTTGTTAGTAACAAGTAAGTTATATTAAAACAGAAATTATATATGAATTGATTTGATGATTGATCAAGCTACAAATATGATAATTATTGGAGATTATTAAGAGTAGTTGCAACTAAATGTTTATGTATTTTAAGTCATTAGTGATTAAAGTGAATATTATATTAAGTCAGTGTACAGCCATAAAGATTGTAATCATATTTAGTTATAGAGTTAATAAAAGTAATATATTTTATTTTGTTGCATATTAAAGCAATTTGTTTTAATTATATTTAAAGTTCATTGATGTAGATCATAAATTCAGTTTAAATATTAAATTTTAAGATTAATATTTGATTATAATAGATAATAATAATCTTTCATATGCTTTGACAATTATAGTCTAAAGTTTTAGAAACTTGTTTTTATTAAACTGAAGAGTAAATAGATGTGATTTGTTAATTGTGTTTGAATAAGCATCAATAGGAATCTATTATTTATTTAATATAGTGATATGATTATATATTATACATTTTAATGTTATTTAATAAGTTGATTTTATTTTATATTATTTTAAGTTGAGGAAAATGGAAAGATAGGTTAGATTCATTGTATTTATATATTGACTATCTTTAGAAAAATTTAATTTTATTTAAATATTCCAAATATATTCATCTGCTAGTAATAACACACAGGTTAATATATGTACAATGTTTCAAGAGGTATTATTTGCCCCTCTTCTTCATGTGTTGCTGGACTGACCAGTGACAGTAATAGCAAGGGAATCAAACCTAGAGCCTTAGATTCTTGAATACTGAATTTTAAGTTAATGCTCTAACCAACTAAGCAATCCTACCAAAGTCAACAGTCAGTACAAATTTTATATACTTATCTATGAAGTCCTTCCTGATTTCTCCATTTTTTCCTAAGAGCAAAGTGGTCCCATACATTATGTATACTCACAGAAGTTTGACTTATGGAGTTATTTGCTATTGTCATGTGAGCACCTTCTTTGTTCATTTTCTTCTCTATCCAATATTTTTGTATTTTCCCAATTGTACATATGTTCATTGGTATATATATAATCTGCTATCTTAGATACACCTGTTTTCTCTTTTCTAATCATCAGTTTGTGTTCTTGCAATTACTTTTCAATGGAACTACAGGTCTCATCCATATATATTCTTCCACATTCACATGGTATTGTTTAGATGCAGTTTTTGCTTTATAGTATTTCAAGTTTAGGCTTTGTAAATGTTAAAATTTCCCATAGTATGATATGTCTCTGGAAGGCTATTGTGATGTTATACTGATTATAATTTTTCTAAATTTATCTCCTATTTTTGATAGTTATGGATATACTACCATGCCACTAATTGTTCTTTCTTTTGATGATTCTCTTTGTTACCTATTTAAAGTTTTCTTAATAACATCTGATGGATAAAATTTTATTTATAAGTGTTTGTTCTATATAGATCTTTTCTTTTTTCAAGTCACTGGTTTTTGAACGATACATCTTTTGCATTGTTTCAAAGTGAGAGTATAACTCCATGTTTTGTGTTTTTGGTGTGATTTGGTTCACATGCTAATTATTTTCCTTTTGGTGGAGGTTTTCTGTAAACTGTAGTTTTGATTTTGCCATGAGGGAGGTCTTGTAGGGAGTCTTGTCACAAGAACATCTATGAATGCCAATTTTTGTTCTTATTCTGATTCTATTGTGAATTTAATTAAATGGGATATGTTGTTATGTTTTCAGAAAGTTTGTAGTAGTGCCCCACCATGTGGCCATACAGCAAATCATCAACATAATAAAGCCAAACATTAATAGGATGTGGAATTAGACTTTATGGTTGTGGTTTCAAATTCATTCTAGTAAATATTGCTAATCCAGGATGATGATGTTGGAGCCCATAGCTATTTCTTGATTTTATTGAAGGAATTTCGTGTTGTATTGCAAGTAGGTTGTTGTTATGAAAAATGGTAATAGTTCCATTATACTATCAATAGGAAGAGATGTTCTGATTCGTAAGCTATTATCCCCATTTAATCTTTTTCTTACAATAGACAATGCTTCTTCACATGGAACATTTGTTTATAAACTTTCCACATCAACCATACTAATATGTCAGTTTTTTCAATTTTCATGTTCTTAATTTATTATATAAAATTTTCCAAAATCCCTATCAAATAACTGGGTCTTGTATGCAAAAGGACTAAGAAACTATTTTTAGAATGAACAATAGAACTTAATGAAACATGATCCTTATGGATTTTACATAGATCATAAAGATGAGAAATTTTTGTCTCAAAGAGCTGAAAAAAATACTTAGAGATCAAATGAAGCTCTATTAAGAGAAATAATAAATGCTCAAATGCTTTCCAATTATCAAACCTTGCATTTCATTAATAACGTGGAATGTTTTATAAAGAATAAACTTACTGATGGAGACTTCACAAGAGTTTCTCAAGTAATAAAAAAGTCATAGTCTACATTATATGAAAAAATAAAATGCCAAAAGTAAAAAAAAAACTTGCAATACTTCATGGATATATCAATAATTATAATGTGCATATAGTGAACCAGGTTCACCTGTTAAAAATCTCAGTTCTAAATATGTAACAGTTGCTGAAATTTCGGTTTTTTAAAAAGAATTAAGTTTTGACTTAACACAATCTAATATCCCTTTATTATATATAATGGCAGCCACTGAGAAAGTCTCTCAAAAATTGCATTTAGAAGAAGCAGCAGATTTACACTGGAGAATAAATAGTATAAGCAGCAAAAAATGAAGTCAAACATATTCTATGATGAGAAGAAAGCATTTAAATCTCTCAACAGTAGATAAATTTATAATTATGCTCTCTGCTGACAAAACCAATGCAAAACTTATAATGGATACAATTGACTATGATAACAAAATACAAGAACTCTTTACAATAGGCCTCTACAGAAAGGGGGCAAAGAAATCCAATACGATGTACAGAAACAAAGTTACAAGCATTTCTCAGCAATCTGGGTATTTCAGCGATTCAGAGAAAATTAAACTAACATCATATTTCAGTAAAATTCATCCTTTTTATGGTCTACCTAAAACCCATAAGGATAATGTTTCATTAAGACCTATTGTTAGTTCTAGAAATTCATCTTGCCAAAATTTGTTAAGATTTCTTCTGAAAGTTCTTAATCCTTTGATATATAAGACCCAGTCATTTGTCAGGGATTCTAGACATTTCATAGAATTAATCAAAACATGAAAATTGAAAAACTGTCATATTAGTAAGCTTTGATGTAGAAAGTTTATTCACAAATGTACCATGTGAAATAGCATTGTCTATTGTTAAGAAAAAGATTAAATTATGATAAGCTTGCAATCCAGAACAATTCTTCCTAGTGATAGTATAATGGAATTATTAGCATTCTATCCAACAACAACCTACTTTCAATACAACACAAAATTCTCACACCAAAACCAAGGAATAGCTATGGATTCACCACTGTCATTACTGATTACCAATATTTACATGGACAAACTTGAAACCACAGCCATAAATACTATCCCATATAACCCTAAAGTTTGGCTTTGCTATGTTGATAATACATTTGTTATATAGTCACATGGTGGAGTACTATTACTAACATTTCTGGAAACACATCAGCAATATGTCCCCTTCAATTATATTTACAATAAATTTAAAACAAGAACAAAAAGTGGCATTCTTAAATGTTGTGACAAAATTATCTTGTGGCAAATTCAAAACTACAGTTTACAGAAAACCCATGCATAGAAAAAATACTTAGCATATACATTCAATCACATCAGAAAACAAATCATGCAAGTTATAATATCAGTATGGAACAGAGAAAAAGAAGTTTGTTCAGAAACCAGCAATTTGAAAAAATGGCTATTCATCAGCTGTTATTAAGAAAACCTTAAATAAACAACAAAAAGAACCATGAAAAGAAAAAAAACAATTATTGGTATGGTAATCAGCAAACAAATTAAGGAAAATTTGGAATCAGTATAACATGAGAGCATCTTTCCAGAGCCATACTACATTTCAAGGAATTTTAACATCTATACAGCTTAAACTTGAAATGCTGGAAAGCAAAAACTGTATCTGTGAAATATCATGTGAATGTAGAAGAATATATATTGATGAGACTAGTTGTCCCATTGAAAAGTGATTGCAAGAACACAAACTGATAATTAGAAGAGAGAAAAAATGTGTCTAACGTAGCAGATGATGTATGACCACTGAACATATTTTCCATTGGAAAAATACAAAAATATTGGATATAAAAGAAAGATATAAAGAAGAAAAACTTAAACTTCTCACATGACATTGGTAAACAACTCCATAAGTCAGCCTAGTGTGATTATACATAATGTGTGGAAACCACTAATCAACATTACTCTTAGAAAAACATGGAAAAATTAGGAGGAACATCATAGATAAGTATATAAAATTTCTATCGACTATTGCCTTTGGCAAAATGACTCATTTGGTTAGAAGGTTACCTTACAATTCAGTATTCAAGAATCTAAAGACCAGGTTTGATTGCCATGCTAGTGCTGTCACTGGTGAGGCCAGCAACACTTAAAGAAAATGGGAGAATAATATCTCTCAAAATGTTGTGCATATGCTAACCTGTGTGCTACTAATAACAGTTGAATGCATTTGGAATATTTAAATAGAGTTAAATTTTTTTAAAGACATAGTCCAATATATAAAGACAACTATAAATATCACCATCACAAATCTATAAGAAAACATTAGATTAACTGAATTTGTATTATCAGTAAGTATTTCATCTTATTACAATTGATTTAATTAATAAGAATATATTGATATTAGTAGAATAGCATAGCTAAGTTAGCATTATTTTTTTTATTTAATTTTAATTAAAAATCAGTTATTGAGTTATATACATTTAGTTAGATATCATTAATATTGTATAGTTTTAGGACATATTAAAATTATTATTTTATCTATCTATAAATTATTTCATTTAAATATAAATATAAATAATGTTTAACTTTTAGTGTAAGTTTGTATTTTTATAAATAGTGTTTTGACTCATGATGAATATTAAGGTTTATCTGCCTAATATTTTGTTATTTTCCTTTTATTATAAGGGAACCACATATTGTTATTTATAAGATAATATTTGATTCTATTGCTTTGACTTTAATCTATTGCAAATAATGTTCATATTTTAGGGTAATTTAAAATTATGTTTTTTGCATGTTTTCTATTCATTCTAAATGCTATTTGAATTCATAAGGTTACAATAAAGATTATTATCATTGTTTTATTGAATTAATCTTATTTATTGATTGATATCCACTTTCATTTAGTTTATTAATTTCATTATGCTACAAATAACATTACAATTTGTAGGCATTAATTAACTAGAATTGTACTCTATGTATATGCTTGTACTTGGTGTAATATACACATAACTTAAATATACTGGTTTAAGCAATTAAAATAAAAATATTGTGAGTACATTCTTTTATATATTGTTATTAAATATTTTTATAAAGGAAATATATTTTGCAGAAGTGAAAACAAAAAGATTACAGCTCATATTATATAAAGGAAAAAAGCAAAATAGTAATGAAGTGCATAAAAATTTGAATTGCATATTTTATAAAAATATAATATATTTTGTGAGCCTTTCTGATTTGCCTTCTGAATGGGGCTTTAGATAAATAATTTGCCCAATCTTATAGTAAATTTAATGACAAATATAAATATATTACTGACAATTATGGGTTACTAAAATTAATAATGTTATTCATCAATTTTTTAAAGTCAGTAATGGTTTATTTTCTTTCTTCCTATCACTATTGTAAAATAAAATTTAAAAAAATGATGAAAAACTAGACAAACTATATATATATATATTATAATGGGATATATATATATATATTATAATGGGATATATATATATATATATATGCGTTACATTTAAATTCTACTACATAATGTTTTGCAAATATCTAATACTGAATTAAAAACACAAACATTCAAAATGCACAAATAACAAATTATTAATTTATTATGTTTGATTTAAATATTAAAATAAGCTTTAAAAAAATTATAGAATTGAAACAAAGATTCTAATCTTTAAATAAAGTATAAAATAAAAACCTTTTTAATAATAGCGAAGATTTTTTTAATTTGTAAATATAAAAAAATTACAAACAGATTCTTGAGGCAAAATAACAATTAAAAAAAATGATTTCAAAATATATGAGTTCCTGCCCAGAGATAGAGACACAGACCTCAGTGGAAAACCCCAAATCTTACCTTGGACACAAAGAATATACCAATAAAATACAGACATGAAGTATGTTTGATGAATCCTGCATTCCAGAGATAAGGTGCCTAGGGACCATAAAAGGAAAATCCAAAACAATAATTAGTTAGTTGGAGATTAGAAAAATTAAAAATTTAAATTCTTTCATCTGTTGCTGAAAAGTTAAAATAAATATTATCGCCGTCACCAAAAATGTAATGAGCTTCATTGTGCTTCCTTTGGTGCGGCCGGCCAAAGGTAGCTTTTCTATTTACGGATCCCAGGATCAAACCACTGGTGCCATATGCAGAAATCTTTATAAAATGCATCTTCATAAATTGTCATTGCCCACAAGAAATGGATCTTTTATAAATTCAGATCTTCATCGCGAAGGAACGAACCCGGAGAAAGACAGGAAAGTATACATTATAAACAAAAAAACATTATAAATTCTTAATTTAAAATATCAGAACTTTATTTTCCTTTAAAGATGATTTATAGACTTTTCTCTCTGAATCAAATCTAAACTCTATAAACTTTAAAAAAATTTAAGTCTTATCAAAAATTTAAACATAATCTTTTAAAATATGTGTTACATGTTTTCATTTATGCTAAGTGTAAGATCTGTTTGTAATGGGAGAAGGGGGTTGCGATTGCAAACTTAAATTTAAAATTAGAAAAACATCATTATTTGTGCATTATTAAATTTAAAAGAAAAGTATATTATATAATATTTGTAGAAAAAAAAAGAAGTTAAAATATAAATGTTATCTTAAAAATGATTTTAAAATCTTAAATAAACTAAAGATTTTTTGTTTTGAATTAAATTAATAAAATGATTTAAATGTTAGTTGAGTGTAGATGGCTGCTAGACTAGTTTAAATATGTTACTTTTAAAGAGGGTTTTGATTTTGGATTATTTGTTTCGTAGTTGTGTTAATGCTGGTGGAGAGATATATGGACATTTATATCAATGTAATGTGAAGTGTGTTAGCACCTAGGGTGATGAGTCCAACTGAATGCATGATCCCAAAGAGGTAGTCATATCGTTGAAAATGGATGCAGATGTATTTCCTGCACCATTGACCCATTCCAGCTCTATGGATTGAGAAGATAAGTCAGCAAGATAAGACTGCTCTCCCATCCATATGTAGCGTGCTCTCTTTTTATTACATACATGATTCCTTCGCCAGATAGAAGCACATTCCTATACTGGTTGAAGCTCATGTTTTCTCCAATAATATCATGCTGTTCAGATGCACATTCCTGTCAGCGTGATTCTATGCTAACATGTTCACATTGCATTGGTAGTCTGGAGTCAAGTGATTTGAAAATTTGTGAGTGCGTCTAGGTAGCTCATTTATACTCAACATTCTAAAATTTAAAATTAAAAGTTAAAAACAAATAAAATAAGAATGAAACAGAATAAAACATAAATTTCTTCTTGTGTTATAAAAATTATTTTTTTAAAAGTTTGTGTTGTCATTTACTTATATACGTGAATAAAATATTTTTGTGTTATTTATACTGACAGTGATCCAGTGATTGCTTTTATTATTCTTTATTATTAAAAATATATTTTAATAAATATAATAAGTTTCTGCATCTACTTGAGCTAGTGACTTAGGCTGGCAGTCACGGTCTTAACAGCAAGTATCTATCGACTCTATAAATTTTCTAGGTCCAAATGGCCTAGTGGCGCCCTTGTCGGCAATACAGTATGACTGGATATTTCATCATCATCCCCGACCGTTATAATATATATATATTTTAAGCACTACGTGGTATTTGAATACCATGCCACACACTGGGCAGCCATTTTTAATATTCTACCCACAATCTTGTTCAAAGAATTTAGTGTGCATGTATATTTATGAGCAAAGGCTGAAGCCCCTCTCAAGCACCAATCTTATCTATTTAATAAGAATTATACGTCTCAAAAGCACAAACAAAAGTTCCAATGGATACTCTTTGGGTATTTTATCCTAACTAGCTCAATCTCGAGGGCCTGGGAAAACAATGTTTATCAGGTAAATAAAGCTATGGATGATCTCATTAGGAGATGCCTTATATATCTAAATATAATTTCTATCTAAATCCAATCCTATTACAATAGCCCATCAGTTAACAGAAACCCAGAATGTAAATAATATATATAAGTCATAATTAATTCTAAGATTTATTAACACGCACACACATATATTAATATCTTAAACATATAATTCATTTTTTCCGTTACCTATACATATATAATTCATACACATATTAACGAAAGCATGTGATTACATGTCAGAGTTGCATTTTCTTAAACATGTTAATAAATTATTAATTTACTTTATTTAAATTGAAATAACACATGTTTCTTTAGCCATTATTAAATGTTCATTTAAGCAGATTAAGAAAAGATCAAAGTTACCTCTCAAGAGTGAATGTTCACATGGATGAGGCTACTAATCTGTAAGCTTACAGCATAGAGAAGATGTTGGCTTTAACGAAAAGTCACTGGTCCGAACAAGGATGATAAGCTCTGAAATATTCTGACCAAAACAATCCCTATTAGAATTTAAGTAGATGAGTTTGGCTTAAATTGTGAGAGGATCTGGTTGTTAGAGTTCCATGGCCATTACACTTGGTTGACTAAACGGCAAATCCATAAATAAAATTCAGGCGGGTTCCACAATAGCTGTCCATTGAGTGGTCTGACGAACCTAGATGATTATTTTTACCCCCGCATGTATATGGAGTACATTATGAATAAAATTCTTAATTAATACTTAGGTTGATCAGTTTATACGTCTTTCTCTGCTTCTCTCTATCACTTCACTGCTTTTTCTAATTTTTAAAATCACTACTAAAATCATTGAGAACAAATATAGTTCTATTCTTTAGTGCTCTTTAACCTTACTTTTCTTTTCTATTCCTATGCTGATGACCCGATCTCAGGAATGCTTTTAACTTTCATTGTTCTAAAAATACGCTTGACCAGTTCTAAGAATTCCGGTGGACAGTCATTAACTGGAACTGCCTGCAGCACAACTTTCCATTCTATTGATTATTTCCCAGCCTTATAAGTTTAATGGGTTTTGCTTAAGAAACACATGTTATCAATGGCATTTAAAATCTATCTTATGATATTCATAACGAAATATCTATTTAAAACACAAATAAAATTAAAAAAAATAATGCAACTCTACATATAATCACTTCTCTACATTCTCACATATAAATATATTAGTAATTCTCACACATTATATTAAGACGTACAGCGACACATTATATTAAGACGTACAGCGAATATATATACATTCATACCTTTAATTGATTAACATACTCATTCATACTCTTGTGTAACAAGGTTCAAATGACTACTGTAAATTTTTACCGCTTCAACCTATTTACTTTGCAACAACACTGGCAATTAAACCCATATTCGAACCCAGCTACTGTTACAATATATATATATATTGTAAGAGTCAGAATCGTCTATCTCGCTAACACACTGCAGAATTCAAACCCAGACACGAAACTGAACATTCTAGGAGGGGTTGCCTTCTAGATATACTAAGTTCGAATCTAAAGTCCAAATTTCACAGCGCCATCTACATGACAATGCATCTGATGCCACTACTAGTATAACCTTTCACCGGTGCCTGATGGTCAGGGAGAAACAAAAGACTATATACTAAAGGAAGTTTGGGTGGCTAATTAACGTCTATGGATTTACAAAAGAAATGCAGAAAATATATATATAGACTGAGACAGTGATAGGAATCAAATAAAATAAAAGATCAAATTTAGTTTTAAATAATTTCACAAAATTTATTTATATAATATATATATATATATAATATATATATATATAATGCCACTGTCTGCTTATATGAGACAGGGATGCATATTAAATAATTATGGGCATTATATTCCAATAAATGACAAAAAGATTTTAAACCAAAGTGATATATTGTATTCCTCAGGCTAATAGCATTACAATAATGTGCTTGATGAGGTAGGAACATGTGCAAGGTGCTTTGAGCAATTATACAAGTTTAAGAAAATATTTGAAAATTAAGTGTTATAAAATATTTATTGATTTCGAGAATAGCATGGACAAAAGCTTACTAAGCAACAAAGTGGGAATGTGATCAAAGCATTTATTTGATAATAATAATAATAAAGTTACATTGGGAGGTCAGTATTGCTGATAATGAATTTATTAAAGTTGGAGGGTGTGACACGTTTAAGTCACGGATGCTTTGTAAAAATAAATATAAAATAAAACAATAATGGAATATTTGGAATGATTACGGAGGGTATCTTGCCACTAACCCGTAGGAAAGTATTTTATGAACAGCCAAAACTTAGTGACTGGGTGACGATTGCGTTTAATTCCCAGGTGTGTCATTTGTGGACACACTCTGCCTGGAAACCACAATAAGCAAAGAGAATGGACTCGTGTAAAGAATCCTTTCGGTCTCAACAACCAATTCATTTACCAGCAACACGAGACTAGTGTATATAAAACATACTGCATGGGTTTTACTTGGATTAAGAGAAATACCCAATCAAATTCCCAGAAATTTCATTTTAAAAAGTCCGCACATTCTCGACGTCAATGATGAACTTTGTAATTAAAGTAGAACACAGTAATTAAAATAGGAAAATGCATGCTTGCGGGTTTGAAAAGTAAGTATAAATTTATATACGCAATCATGCATTGACACATTTAATCATTGACCTCACACATACTCTCATATTAGATTAAAATCAATAACATGTAGTTTTTAAACTATGTGATTTTATTATATATTAAAGAAAAGAATCGCTCTTGAACGAGTGATTTGCAAAATAATAAAATTGGAAATTATTTAGAAATTTAAAATATGTCTTCATAGTGGTGTCTTATTTTCAACAAAAGGAATAATTCACTCGGTCAAAGACAATTCTGACACATTATCATAATAAAATAACAGAAAGCTTAATCAATAGAAAATATTAACCCAAGGATAGAGAGCAAAATATTGATTATATTTAAAGAAGTACATAATGACATTATGTAAAATATAAGAAAACAATTTAAAATAGCTATAGCATGTTAGTTATCACAAGAGCTCTTGGGTTAATTTAGTGTTACCTCTGGAAAAGCATTTTAGGTAGATTGATGGTCAGCAGGTTTTTATATGAGTTAACAGCAAAATCTGGAAATGTTCATATTTTTTTGCAGCCGCAGCAGTTCCGGGGTTCCTTGTGTGATAACTTCCGATGGTCTATGGCAGCAAAAGACCATTCCAGAGAGAAATAGCCTTCTTGCACTCTACTCCGTCATGTCAAGATTTACAAATTACTACAATAATTTTGGTTAGAAACATTAGACCTCAGAATGATTTCTCTTAGAAACATTAGAATGGAGAACAAAAGAAAACCCTCCTTTTTATAGTAGAATTTAACAATAGAACTGCCCTGGAGCATTACAAAAATATATTGGACTTATCAGCTGTAATTAAATCTATCCGAATGTCTAAAAGAATTCAACATTAATTAATTTCTTTTGTTAATTTCCCTGTCGACATTCGAATTACAAACTAGATTTAATTAAAAATTCTTTTTACTATTTAAAGAAAACCTTAAGTTGACATCAGCTGTTCTTAGATAAACTTATATAACATTAACTAATTAAACTATTGTCCCTCATTTATTTTAACAGAAATATTTGGAATGACTTTTATTAAATTAAATGAAAATTATTTTACTTTTAAATTGCAATATTTGAATCTATTTACTAAATGAACATTAGAATGAATTTTATTTTAAATCAAAATATATTATGATGGTAATATATTTGTAAATAGATTCAAACAAAATAACTTTAACAATTTATAATTTTGATATGTTTTAAAATGCATATCATAGTGTGTGCGCAATTACAACTTATATAACCTACTTTTTAAATAAATCTAAATTATGTGAACATATACATAATCCATAATATTTTATTTATTTGGGAATGAATTATACTTATATATAATATGAGCATTGTACTCGTGGTTTAAAATTAGGCGGGATTTTTGGTATGTAAGCATATTGCAGACACACTACAATAGATTGGGGTTCAAACTAAGGTATGAGGGTAGGAAATAGGTGAGAAAAGGTGAAACGAAGATCTGCAAAGCAGACCTTACTGTTTCAATATATATATATATATATATTACAAGCATAAAGCTAAACTAGTTAATATATAATTAAAATTACCCCAAATCCAAAATTCAACCAGACCAGCAATAAATAATATTAAAACACAACCAAAGGTTTCACTGCTATAAGCAGACTTATCAAGTGTAAAAAACTACAAAAACTACAGAATATATATAATATTAAACATTACCCACAAATCCATTTACTTCCCATCCACGCTTAATATTAAAAGAACTATTAAATAAGTTAATTGCTTCAGAATAATAAATTTTCAATAATAAAGATTCTTTAATTCTTTTTTTGATTTCATTTCTCTCAAAGAAGACAATCTTAGCTCCATTAAAATTAATAGTGTGGCCTGTATCTTTTTCATGGACATACAAAACAGAACTAAGATATCTATTTCTAACTCTACTTTTATGAACCTTTATTTTTTCATTTAAACTCAAACTACTCTAACCTATGTACACCTTTTTACAAAAAAAAAAAAGAGATAAAGTATACTACACCAGGAATAGTCCTCATATCAAAAATTTCCTTTGTATTATTTAGTAAATTATTCAATGTAACATCCCTTTTCCTAGCAATTTTCTTATTTTCAAACAATTTACTACTTCTACTTACAATTTTATAAGAAGACAATTTAAATGGCAAAGAAATAAAATCATATTTTTCTCTATCCTTTACATCCTTACAAATATTACTATTAAATAAAATACTTTTAACAAATTTATCAGAATAACCAACTCTCAAGTAATCTTTATAAAATTGACATTTCTGAAACAAAGCTACACACCACTAGAATTATTTAATTTTTTATTCCTATGACAGTAATTCCTTAAAGCAGCTACTTTATGAGATATAGACAGTCTGTATCTCATAAAGTAGCTGCTTTAAGGAATTGCTGTCATAGGAATAAAAAATTAAAGAATAAAAAAAATGTTTATCAATAAACATGTTATAAATAAACAGATGTTAAATCTTATAACTAGGTTTTGATAGAGCTGTTGCTTGGAAAATATCCATTGAGTCCATTGATAAGTGTGAAAACAACAAATAGGATCTGAATAGATTTATAGCAGTCTAGTCTATTTTAAGTCTCAACTCAAGAAGCAATGTTGCAATGATCTCTTTGAAGAAAAGAGAAACAATGGGATAAAATGGGTTTTTTCCATATAACTTGGGTAGCTGTATTTTGTTGCCTGTTTTCAGTAGTCCATTTACAACAGCAAATATGATGATGTTATCTAACAAAAGTCTATTTACTATGTGTGGCTAAAAATCAAAAAACTACCCCAGTCAAAATATCTGGAATGATGCAATTGGATCCAAAGATAGTGCTGAAGTTTCTAAAATCAGCGATTACCTGCTTTAATCATATCATGAAGAAAAAAGTGGACTGTACCATAAAACATATCAAATTCTACTGCATACCCTATCTTATACCATCAATGCCCAGAAAGATAATTACTATTATAGATGAACTAATTAAGATATTCATAAATATAAGAAAAAAACAATATCTGCAGAAAACTCTGGTTTTAAACTTTTCAAATTTTATACTTGGTAAGATCTTATTAATATTAATGCAACTATTTTAAGGTGTTAAGTTTAAAATACCTCTAATAATTATTATTTTTATCATCTTTACAGCTTTGTATTATAGTCCTAGGGATTCTTGGGATTCTTTTTATTCCTGCATAAATTCTATATCTTGTATTGGTCAGAGGGTATTCATTTATTATTTAACACTCGCAAAGCATTTGCACAATTGGCTTGAAAGGCCGATATTCGAATGTAATTACAATTGTATACAGACGCTATAAAAATAAATGCTTATTTATATATATTTAGTAATATTATAAACAAGAAACTAGTATATATATATATATATATATATAAGCTGAGCTTTGATTGTATATATATGTGGAGATGATAATCTGGACCAACTAACGAGTATTGGTTTAGCACGAAATACATATATTGATGATTATTTATTTTTTGACATGTGGGTGATCAAGTGTATCAGTGGTATGAGATAGCATGAATGGTTGATGATCATATGAAAGTCTGAGTTGAAACCCCCTATGTATATCTATTGTAATAAATTTGTTAAATTTATATTTATTATTAATCAATTTAGTTTGAGTTTGCTTATTGAAGTCATTCAAACATAATGGTATTATCATTTATTATGCTATTAATATTCATAACCCTGAGTAATCATGTGATCCTCTGGGGGACATGCATGAATAATGCTAATAATTTTTAACGATGATGATTGGATGTTTATAAGGTTTTCAAAAGCAAATGTTCTATTTAGAAAATTTGGGCCTTAAAGTTTCATTTTTTAAATTTATTCCAAACTAGACAAACAAATTAAAATATTTTTGGAGTGAATGTACTTAGTTTAACTTTCTGGTGCTAGTTTATAAATCATCATTATCATAGATGTTTGGTTAATATTATTGTACATATTTGAAGTTAACTATTTTATTAGAATGTATATTAACCATAATATAAATATTTATTTTTGCTCAAATAATATATTAATATATTTGACAGTATTCAGCCAAAAATTACTGTTATAATATATATATATATATATATATATATATATATAACAGTAATTTTTGGTACTGATTTGTAGTATATATATATATATACACACACACACACTACAAATCAGTACTCCAAATAAAACATTTAATAATTGTCTATTTTAAATCTAACTTTAATGAGATACAAAATAGACTTCTACTCTTAAAGAAATTATGCTTACCTACACAAATTTTATTTTAATCTCTTTGTTATCATTTTCATTAATATTTTAAAGTGCATACTTGTTTTTTAAATTTCTGTCCATTCACTACATCAAATTTCTATTATTATTGCTTTTGCAACAATACTTTAAAACCCATTCTTTTTTGTTTATTCTAACACCATCTATTGCAAGCTTGAATAATCAATGCTTACCAGATATTACTGCAATTTGATGCCAATTTTCAGGATTTTTGATTTTTTTTTTTATTAATGAGAATTAAAGCTGAAATCAATGCAATTATTTATTTGGTAATCATCTTTAATTCCCCTTCATTTTCATCAGACAAATAGTTTGAAATTTAAAATATCTTAAGGAACTTAAATGAAGAAACTTGCATACTTATATAAATTTGCTAGCATGCCAGTACCTAAAAATTTTATTAACTTAAGTTCCATTCCAATTGTAGGAATTTTTTTATATTTTCACTTAGTTATTTTAATATCCATATATCTCTCAATTGTTTCAGCTTACCACAGTATTATATCATTATGGATTAAATAATCAGTAGTTGCAAGATATAATAACTACATTTTCATATTGCATTGTCAAATTTATACCATATAATATTCAATTGTCTAAGCACTTTACTACTTTTACAATGCTTTATTTTCCACCTTTTTCTACACTTTACAGTTTTAATTGCCCCAGAAATCTTCTTCAGAACATTATATCTCCTAATCTCAACTGTTCTGAAGAAGATTGCTGGGGCAATCAAAACTGTCAACTGTAGAAAATGGTGGAAAATAAAGCATTATAAAAGTAGTAAAGTGCTTGGACAATATGAGTATTATATAGTTGCAAGATAGTAATACAATTAAATCTCTGTATCCTCAGACTGCTTCTGGCTTTAACACTTATTAATAAGAACTTGGAATTCAAAGTAGGAATTAATGATGTTATTGCTTTAAAGTGAAATATATTTATTTTTATTCTAAATTTTTACAATGTTTATGTTCTATTTTCTTGGAATATGATTAAGCAATTAATGCTTTAAGCTTTTTAAAACCATGTACTAACTCATTTCTCATTAAAGCAGCATTCTTTAAACCAGTGGTCTTCAACCCTTGGTCCATGGGCCGGGTCCATGGTAGACTGGCAGGAAAGTTTGTAATAACAAAATAAAAAGAGTTTAAACTTTTAATTAATATAAACAATTTTTATTTATTTTTTCATCTCATTTTTACTCAAAAAAAAAGAAACAGAACGAAAACAAAATCTAATCAATCATATATAAATTAATTTGTTTTTCTAGTTATCACAGATGTTTATGGGAGGAGGGGGTAGAATGAAATTTTTTATTATTTTTCTAAAAAAATTCAAAATTAAAAAAAAAAAGTTTTTTATTATACAAACTCCATATATATATATAACTTCATCTTGTATATTTAACATTAAATACAGATATTACATTTATCATAATCATTGTCATGTAATTTAATTACACTAGCTGTGATATTTACCAACATTCAGGAGAATAACATTTTATTCTTGCATGTTTTAACATGAAATAATAAACATAGCAAAGCAGCCACATTAATGAGAATGATTGTTATTGTAGTTTTCTGTAACAGTATGACTGCGCAACTCAAGAAAGTGTTCAACATGTGAGGGTAAGCAACACCATTATTATACACAGTAATTAGGGTATTGTTTTGGTCAGTTATAACAATTATGCTCATTTAAGGCTAAGCAGTTTACATCTTTAAGAAAAATTATCTATAGTCTTTTGCCAGTGCGCAAAACCTTATCCTTATTTTTGCCGGTCTGCAGATGTGAAAAGGTTGAAGACCACTGCTTTAAACAATTCATATAAATATTTTTTTGTACATGTCAAATACACTCCCATTATATAATGATATAATATCTAACAGATCGACAATTCTATTGTACATCCCTTTTTAACTATCTTTTCTGCAAATAAAAGAGGACTAATTTCTTAAATATATTTTGTTGCTTAGTAAGAAATTCTCAAAAGGACAAATTGCTATTTTTCATTCAAACATCTACATACCCCTTCCCCCCAATATCAACCTAATAATTCACTGGCATACATTAGCAATATATGTAATATTTTTTTTTAAAAAAAAAAAAGGGGGGGGGGGTATTTTATTTTCGATAATCAAAAAATATTCTGACTTAATTTTACCAAATACCAGAGCCTTGCAAAGAAGGACCGCGAACAAAAAAGACGATCATTATGTAATATGAATTATTTTTTAAATAAAACCAATAATAATAATAATAATTTTCAATACTTATTATAAAGACTGTAAAATGTAACATTTCTATTGATTAATATCATGTTAAAGGTTTACAGTTAAAAGAAGTCTTTTAAAAATTTAAAATCAGTCATGCGAGCAAATAGTTAATATCAAATAAAAATATACGTTAAAAACTTTTCATTGCAGCTTATAAAAATAATTGTAGAAACGAATAATAACTGGTGATTAAAATAAAACTTTATTTCGAGTCTTTGAGTAATCCACGTTGATATTAATACTTACAACAAAAACATTATCCATAATAATAACATTAAAAAAAAACCAACAAAAACACTATTATTACGGTGTTATAATAACGGATTCATTGATTCAAATCAGGTAATTTTGTAAAAATTGAAAGTCTTAATCAAAATTATGTAAAAATGAATTTAAAATTGTCAGGAAGCTAGTAGGTTTAAACAATTTATTTAAATAAACACACACATACATAATCTCTATCTACGGTACTTATCTATCTATCTACCTTACCCTATCCTTCCTACCTATACCTACCCACTCACCTATCTATCTATCTATCTATCTATCTATCTATCTATCTATCTATCTATCTATCTATCTATCTATCTATCTATCTATCTATCTATCTATCTATCTATCTGTCTGTCTGTCTGCCTGCCTGCCTGCCTGCCTACTAACTACGTACTTACCTACCTACCTGTCTGTCTGTCTACATACCTACCTATCTACCTGTCTGTGTCTGTCGGTCTGTCTGCCTGCCTGCCTGCCTACCCACTCACCCACCCACCCACCTACCCACCCACCCATCTATCTATCTATCTATCTATCTATCTATCTATCTATCTATCTATCTATCTATCTATCTATCTATCTATCTATCTATCTATCTATCTATCTATCTATCTATCTATCTATCTGTCTATCTATCTATCTATCTATCTATCTATCTATCTATCTATCTATCTATCTATCTATCTATCTATCTATCTATCTATCTATCTATCTATCTATCTATCTATCTATCTATCTATCTATCTATCTATCTATCTATCTATCTATCTATCTATCTATCTATCTATCTATCTATCTATCTATCTATCTATCTATCTATCTATCTATCTATCTATCTATCTATCTATCTATCTATCTATCTATCTATCTATCTATCTATCTATCTATCTATCTATCTATCTATCTATCTATCTATCTATCTATCTATCTATCTATCTATCTATCTATCTATCTATCTATCTATCTATCTATCTATCTATCTATCTATCTATCTATCTATCTATCTATCTATCTATCTATCTATCTATCTATCTATCTATCTATCTATCTATCTATCTATCTATCTATCTATCTATCTATCTATCTATCTATCTATCTATCTATCTATCTATCTATCTATCTATCTATCTATCTATCTATCTATCTATCTATCTATCTATCTATCTATCTATCTATCTATCTAAACAGAAATCTCAAAAGCTGCTCTTATATTGTAAATACATAATTGAAAATAATGAAGAAATATTTTAATATTAATTTGAGCTGTTTAAATTGCTTACTTTATTCTCTAGCTAAAAATAATATTGCTTTTACCAACTAATATAAAATACTTAGATAGATTGCTATATAAAATTCCAAATTATAGGGATTCAAATACTAGGTCAGAGGCATATTTAACCAGACATTCTTTTATTATGGCACGTTAATAGTAATAATAATAATAATAATAATAATAATAATAATAATAATAATAATAATAATAATAATAATAATAATAATAATAATAATAATAATAATAATAATAATAATAACAACAACAACAACAACACAGTTGTAAATTAATATGGCTACTCTAACTCCAAAAACCAAAAAAAAAAAAAAAATTAGAAATGATTTTAGCAATGATTATATAAATCAATCTATGAAACACAAATACATATCTATCTTGCTTAGCACTGAGCCTTTATGCAAGGATTTACCACAGCAACCATTATCAATTTGTATACCATATTTTTTTTAATCTGTCACTTTGTAAGATTGATGATGTCATAGGATAGTGATTTTATGCCATCCAAAAGAGAGGTGATGACATTCATGCTAAAATTATACAATATAGAGTATATTCATTATGCACAGTACAGTATACAATATTACAGTACACATAAATTTTGATTATAAAATTAAATTACAATTAATGTACAATACATTATTTTATTTTCATTCAGTGTCCTTGCAAGACAATCAATACATTTATTAATTATATATCCAAAGTAAAGTTTAATGACTACAAAGTAAAACAAATGCACTTCATTAAGCACAATAAGTAATAAAAAGCATAATTTGATGACATATAACAACAAATGTATTAATATTATATTTTAGAAAGTGTACATTAGCTTAAAAAAACTTCATATTCACTCTCTTTTATGAATTTAAATTCTTATTAATGATATTTTACTTACGGCAAAAAATCACAATTATTGTAATTGTAACATTTAGTTTCCATAATTGAGAGTTATTTTAAGACACAAAGGAATTTGTTCATTATGTAATTAATAATCAATTTTACATGATCAAAGTTACTAAATATAAATGTAAAATATCATTTTCTGTACAGTATTTGTTTAATTGTAAATCTTAATATCATAATTTGTTTTAGACATATCTAAAACAAAGAAGGCATTACCACAAACAAAAATAGATACAGTGCTGAACAAAGAAATACAAATTTCACTCAACATAAAACTAAAAATAATTTTTGGTTCTAAATTGTGTACTGTATTTGCTAAAATATACAGTCAACTAATTTAGAATTAAAACTTTTTAGTCAAATTAAAACTCCTATCATTGTAAATCTAAAGTATTTTCTGTAAAAAAAAAAAAATGGAAAAAATGATTTCATAAATTATGCAAATGATAATCAACTTTATATGCTCAAAGTTAGAAATATAATTGAAATAATATTTTCTTGCTATAATTTTTAATTATAATCTTGTAATTTTTTTCAGACATAGCAATGACAATAGTGATATTTTCACAAACTTAAAAAATATAGTACCAAAAAAAATTACATGCTAAGGTATTCTTACAATAAATACTGTTAAAAAAGTCTTAAATATTGATAACAATATGCAAATACAGAATGCATTAGATACTTATTTTTTATGTCAGAATTTTTATTTTTCTCAAAGTTAACTGTATGATTAGATTTTGGTGATGTACAATCTTATAATTTGAATATTCTTATCCTGTTGATAAAAAACAAGCTTTTAATCACAACTGTACAGTTAAGTAGGATATTAAATATTGCTTTTTTAATTTTTAATAATTTCACATAAACAATATAAAACTATGAATTTAAAAATAATGAAACTTCAATATAAGTTTTTTTTTTCAGCATAATGATCAATAATTTTGCATAAAAACATAAAAAAAAGTCAAATGTGAGCTACATTTGGACAGTGAAACTACAATTTCACTAGAAAAGACTAAGCTTTACATATATTACATTTTCAACTGGAATCATAGCAGCAACTAATATCACCAAACACACATTACTTCTTCAACATATGGATCCAAGAATCATTGCATTTTTAATGATATATTATCTTCATCAATTAATTCAGAATTTTGTCATCACCTTGGATAAAGATGCCAATAAGAAATTGATAATAGCAACACTGAAAAACTTTTGAAATCACACATGGGAAAAAAATAACCACAAAAAATTAATGCAACTGGATGACAAATGGAAAGACAATAAAAAAAAATCAACAGCCTGTAAAAAAGGATAGTAGATATCCCAAAACTGAAGAAACTAATTTCATATAATAAAGCAATCAATAGTATTTTTGAAGAATTTAATCCTGACTTAAAACATCTCATCAAATTTAAATATATCTTAAGTCAGTGAATGAGACCTTATAATACGTTATACAAATAAAAAGTCAAAAAAGCCAGTCAAACATTTATTCTAAACATTTTCTCTAGAGATTCTCAGTCATCAACATTTGGTGAACCTCCACCAAGAAAACAATATCATCAAAAGATTTAAAAGACATTAGAGTGAGCAACAGTTGACTAAAAAAACTTGATGGTAAGTGCTAAATGGATGAATTATAAAAAAGAACAATTTTAATGTTTTTTTCTTTCATATAGACACAAATTGAATTATCTCACATTCATACATATTTAAAGCACATACCTTTTTAATACTTGCACAATACACATGCATTAATTATACATTAAGGGTTTTTAAAATTTCTATATGTACTAGGTTTTTTTCACAATTTATGGTATAATTTTTATCCTTAGGAACAAGCTAATTTTTTCCTCTAAAAGCCATTACAATCCCTTGCTTTTTATATGATGTTCTTGCTTCCAATGAATTTTGGGTAATTAATTGTCCTCATTAAGCAGTATAAGGATATACATTTACATCTAGAATATCAGTTGAATTAAAGTTTTTACAATAATGTATTTTAGATGTAAATTATAAAGAATTTGAACACAGACTTTCAATCTCCCTTTAGCTGTCCACTCTGTCTCATACAACCAATACACATGGTCACACACATGTAAAAAAGATAAATAGTCTTGGATTACATATTTTGAGCTGAACCAGCTCTCATCAGTTTGTTCAGATTATCATCTCCCACACATATATATATAATCAGTGCTCAGTTTTTTGGTTGTATGAAAAAGAGCAAATAGCTGAAGAGAGCTCAAAAGTCTGTGTTCAAATCCCTTTATAATTTACATCTAAAAATTCCAAGTATTAAATTTTATATTCAGTCACATATTAATGATATATTTTAATGTCTTCAGTAAAAAACTTTTTTTTCAACATATTTCAACATCATGTCTAATTATAGCTCTCCAATATCTTCTATTTTCAGCAGTAACTTCCCAATAAAAACAATTGATATTTCACTTTTTTTAGAATGTCTTCAATATAATCTTTATGTCAAAGACAAGATCTATTTATCTCATAAAAATCACACTCAAGTTCACCATAAAAATTTCTTCCATGATTCATTGATTTTATATGTCCAATTCAATGGAGGTTTAATTTTCCCAACAATGGTCTTAATCTTATCACATCCAGCAAGCTAAAGAAGATATTGATTGATTTTATGATCTTGTTGTATTTTTAAAATTTTACAGAATATCCTTAAGTGAAACTTTTCTATTGGTTTTATATTGCATTGACAGGGTATTCAGGATTCACTTCCATATAATAGCTTAACAGCTCTCTATATAGCTAACTTAGCTGCACTAGTGTTATTACCCTATGAAGTACTCTTTCATATATTAAAAATGCAACACTTTGCAATCTATGTTATATCTCAACATCAAATTTACTTGTTTAAGTTGATAAGCATCCAACTCAAAAATTGCTGAAAATTTTTTCCATCACTAATTGATAAAAAGTTTTTTTAACATTAATTAATAAATCAGTATATATATATATTGCATTCAAAAGATTAAGAATATTGTGTAAGTTATCTTTTGAACTAGCAAAAATAGAACAATCATTAGTATATTGTAAATTCAGAATCCAATAAATTTTTCCATTTTTAATTGAAATTAAAAATTCCACCATCAAACCTATTTTGTATCTTAATTCTTATTTGATTAAGCTGCTTATAAACGATTTCAATAACTATCATAAAAAATGAAAACAATGTTGGACTAAGTACACATCCCTATTTAAAATCACTTTTTACTTCTAATACCTTAGATTTGCTATCTGTAATAAAATTTCCTTTCATTCCATCATATAGAAGGTGTGTAATATGAAAATTTTTATTAGAGAATCAATTAATTTAAATAATACCATAGACCTATCCTATTAGTTGACCAAATTAATAAAAGCAATATATTATTTTTTGGGAATTTTCTTTCTTTGCCTAGCGACAAAAGCCATGTGTATAGTGCTTCTTGATTTTCTAAAACCATATTGAGTCTCTGGTAATTATTCATCTAATTCTGGAAGCAAACTATTCAATAAAATGTTTGAAAGTACCTTTGATATAAAAGGTTAAGTGATATTCCATAATAAGTGTTACAATCTTGTTTATTCTCCTTGTTTTTAAAAATTGAAACAATAAGATATGAATGGTACAACTTCATGGGCCATATATGTCTTTAGAAGTCCAATATTTCTATAGCTAATATATCACTACCACATTTTAAAGCACCACTGATTATTTCATCAGGTCCTGTGTCTTTTCATTTTTAAGATTACAAAGAGCTGTTTTGATTTCACTAAAGTAGATATCCTTATCCAAATCTAAGGTAAAATGGATATTCTTAAGAATGTTATCTCAATTCTTGTATCATTATTCAAAGATGATACACCTGCAAAATTGTCATCATACAAGATATTGTCATTGCTGTACTTAAAAGGATTGTGATACCATTTCTCATGCCTATAAATTGCTTTTAAAAATCAAAAAAGTTTTAGAATAAGTACCATCAGTGAAAGACTGTATCATCTTTGCAGTTTTAATCCAATAATCATTTTTAAACTTTTATATTTATTATAAAGTTTCACATTTAATCTATTATTTTTCCAAGGAGAAAATGTCACATGTTCATTTTAATTGGGTCACTAATAATAAGATCATTGTCAGAAAAATCATGATTTTTTTTTCCAATGAACCCAAGAAATAGATTTACTTGCATCCATAAAACATTTCTTAAGACAATTTCATGCTTCAGTAATATGACAATCCTGCAGATTCACATTAGCAATTTTAGTGTATAATTCTTTTGAAATTTATTACATATAGTAGATTCTTCTAAAAAACAAACACCAATTTTCTCATAAATATGATTGTAATAATATTTTTAATGCAAATAACATTTTAATCCTAGTAATAATTTATGACCCAACAACAATCTGTGCATATAAGTGCTTATATAGTATGAACTTTTTTGTATTCTGACTCCTAACTCTAATGTCATTTTTTAAATATCAATGTTTTGAGAGTGGATGCATCTATATTCCTTTAAAATGTTTTGCTGCCTAAATAAAGTTTTTATGATAGTCAATCCAAGTGTTTACAAAAATTCAATAGTAAGTTATTTAAATTTAGTACAACAATATTATTATTTCCAATAACTTTTGATCAAAATCTATTATTTATACCAACACATACAACAAAGTCTCACCCCAAAAATAGATGTTTAAATAACCAAAATCACACTTCTCTTTATTTTGCTGTAAGTTCCTATAAATACAATTTATCCAAATGACTTCAAACACTTTTTAGATTAAAGTGAATTGGCTCTGAAGAAGACTGCAGGACAATTGAAACATAGGTGTATGTATATATGTACAAATAAAGAGTTTTGCTAAAAAGTGTTTGAAATGTTTTGGATAAATTGTATGTTTAAATAACATTGCTATAATAAGGTTATCTACTAAGGAATAAGCGTATCTTTTCTGAATTTAAGGTTGGAGTTTAGACATCTTTGTGCAAATTGAGTTTTAATTCACTAGCCTTTACATTGATAAAATGAGGTATTTTCAACAATAGAAGATATTAAATTAGTCTTTGCCAAAAATCCAACACAATGCATTCTCCTTTCATTAACTAACATGCTTTCCCCCCAAAAAGCAATCTATCCATCAGTTCTATTCAATGTCACTCCTCTGGGAGATGAGTTTTATTAAGAGAAGCTAAATCAATTTGAAATTTTGATAGCTCCTTACCAGCCAGTGCAGACTTCTATTTTGGTCTTGAAGAATTTGCGTTAAGTAAAGTTCACACATTTCAACACATATATTCAGATAAAAAATTAGATTTATAGAACTTATCTTTAATATAACTACTGCTTCTTATTTTATACTACTACTGATATTAATATTCGTACAATTTCTGTCACTGAAGTGAGTAATCTGCTTGGCATGACAATCTAGGCTAACTGCATTAGGCAGACCAATGTTAGACTGCTTTTTTTAGGCCATTTCATTTCCATGGTAGGCAAGAATATCTCTAAACAGGCCTTCCTAAATATACAATCTTTGCCAGTCAAACCTCCTGTCTTACTGAAGTTCAGTTCCAGATCAATCCATTTTTTTAATGTACTGATTTGAGCAAAAATTACAATGGACTTCCAGCCCACTAAGTCTGTCTCCATCACTGCTTTCTTACTTTTTGAGAGATTGAGCTAGAAGAAAAAGAAAAGTGAATTGGAGTCCAAAATGGTATGTGTGCAGTTAAAAGATGGGGATGTTGTGGCACAAAAACACAAACCCATTACTGCATGTCCAATGGTATGAGAATCTTATGATAATATCATTAAGACTCCATTTGGAAAATATTAAAAATTATAATAAAATATATGCTTTTTATTTCAAAATTACCATCTAATATTTGAACATATTAGCATTATTTTTGATTTTAAAATTATAAGATTTCAGAGGTAAATAGAGAGAAGTGAAAAGCTAAAAGAAAAGACAAGCATATAAGTAAAGTGATTAAGATATATTCAATTTCTATTAATGACTAAATTTAATGTTGAAAGCATAATTTTTTTCTGACATAAACATTGTGAATAAGTCTTTGCTACAAATGTAACATTAGTAAAATGCATTTGTATAATACATATAAAATTTGATTTCAATGTTGTTGTTTATTAATAGTAACTTTGTATATGTATGTTAGTATAGAAGTGTTATTCTTCTTTGTTTGTTATCAGTTTCATTTAATGCACTTTTGCTGCAAGCACAGTAATTATAGCTGCATTATTTCATTCAATTTGATGCTTTTATGTCTATTTATCATTCATAATATGTAAACGGTCTAATTTGCATATTCTAGTAGATTTATTAGGTCTTTTATTTATAACCTTGCTGTTATTTGCAATATTCTAACAAAAACAGATATCAGATAAAGAAAAATAATACACTTTACCAGACATATTATCATATATATGCAAGATTATTATATGTAGTTGTATGATATGTAGATTTGTGATTTTTAATTTTTTTTTCTCTTAAAGATCATTGTGATTAGTAACAAATAATCACTTTTTTTCAATGTTTCATAAGAATTATATATCAGCTTCAAACAGAGATTCATTATAAAACAACATCTACGAAACTATAAAATACTTATAAATATATAGATAAACTTCATAAATTATGAAGTGGTAGTGTTGTGACTTAATTACTTTATTTGCCTTTGAACGAGAACTTAACACATTCATTTTTAACATATGTACGCATATGTATATGTAAATTAATAAATGTTTGCTAAATTATATTATTTATCAACAAACAACATTATTTGTCAGGAATAAGTTTTATGGTTGACAAAGATTAATATTTGACATAATTGAAAGTACTTCTGTCCATTAGCATTAATTAAGTACTACTACTATCTATATAATTAATCATAATTTAATTAATTACACACAAATATCTGCATAGGTGAGACAGTTTTAAGAAAACCACTTCAATACAAAACATCTCTATTCAATAATAAAAAGAATGTGGCTTTTTAGTTTTGCGTTAATTTCTATGTAAATAATAATTTGATATTTATTTATCAACCAATCAGATAAATAATAATTTGATATTTGTTTATCAACCAATCAGGTAAATAATAATTTGATACTTATTTATCAACCAATAAGTGGATATCTTGTCAAATTGTATGATCTGTTCTATAATAAAATTTTTGACTGGAAATCTTATAGCTACCAAAACAAACCCATTGGGATTTGATCGGAATTTGAACTGAATTTGAACTCCAGATCATGGATAGTGAATATACATTCACAAAGCTATACATTACTTCATTGATTTTATATCTTAATTTTATTATTTTTTCTAAATCTAAACTGATTTTTGGATGCAAATAATTCTAATTAATTATAAATAGTTCAACACTTTCCTGACTCTCAGTTGCATTTGAAATTAAACTTATTATTCTAAAATATCACATTTTAGTACAATAAGAATTTTTACTGAAAGAATTATAACTCATGGAAAGTACACTTACTTGAGTCACAAACAAATGAAAACATCAACTAATTATTCATCAAGTGTTATCTTCCATATCAGATTTTGTTTTAGTTTTTCTAGTTTTCATCCAATATTTTACATCACCATTCTCTATTACAATATGGTCTATTTTATTAATACTTATTTTAGTTCATTATTTGAGCCCCAAAATATAATAATAATATTCAAATAACTTTATTGCTCAGAAATCCATAAGAAGTCGAGTATGATGATAGAACAGGGCATATTCCATAAATCTTAAGTACCACAATCTGCCACTTCACTATGTTGCACATCATACAGGTCATTAGAAATAAAGATCTTTCTTTATATACATATTCTTTATTCTTTGCTCATCACAGTCATTTTCTTTAATGATAATTTAATATTTTGTATTTTAATTGCTATGCTATAACATAAAAATAAAAATGATAATTCTTTCTTTCTTTGAATAGTAGCAAGAAATAGCATTCAATTCTTTTCAAATTCTTAGAAAGGAAAAGAAATATTAAAAATATAGTTTATTAATATAATTTGATCATAGGACTAGACTAGATAAGTTAGTCTTTGGAAATGTTAGTTTTTTTTTTCTGTTTATATCTATGTAATAAAATATTGAGATTTTCTTACCAAGTATATGAAAGTTTATTTACTACTGTTTTTTGTAAGATATAAATGCTTCTGTTGCTAAGAGATAACATCTGATAACTAGCAGATCAAGAATTAAGTTCAAGTCATTATGTGATGACATTATTTTCAAATTTTTAGGATTAAAATTATTAGATTTATTTTTTGTATCTGCACTATTTTTTCCTAATTAATAAAATAGAAAGTCATATATTATTAAATACTAGCTAAAGAGCAAATTTATACTAAATATTGGTGTTTTCCTGAAGATTTGTGAGGATGGTGTTTTAGTTGGATTTATATATTGGACTATTTCCACTATCTAATATAAGTATTTAATGCCTTCAGAAAATTTAACTTTATTTAAATATTTCAAATACATTTAACTGTTAGTAATAGAACACAGTTTAGTATATGCACAATGTTTTGAGACATATTATTAATCTTCATTCTTCTTCAGGTGTTTCTGGCATGTCCAGTGACAGTACTAGCATGAGAATTGAACCTTGAGCCTTAGATTTTTGAGTATTGAATTTTAAGGTAGCACTCTAAGCAACTGAGCCATCCTGCTAAAGGCAACAGTCTGTAGAAATTTCATATTCCTATCTATGGGGTTCCTCCTGATTTTTCCACTTTTTCCTAAGAGCAAAGTTGATTATACTAAAGGTCT
Organism: Epiperipatus broadwayi; assembly: GCA_028023455.1. Taxonomy (NCBI): domain Eukaryota; kingdom Metazoa; phylum Onychophora; class Udeonychophora; order Euonychophora; family Peripatidae; genus Epiperipatus; species Epiperipatus broadwayi. Next base: position 593,066 of record JAQFVV010012518.1, on the reverse strand, counting down.
CTCATAACTATATATATTTTTTAAACTAGATGAAATACACACACACACATAATAGAAATAACATTTCCAGAAATCATTTTAAAAACACCTCTTTTTAATATCAAAGGAAGTTTTTGTGAGATTGATACCCTCAAATTCAAGAAGATTTATCATTTTATCATCAAAATATTTCTAACTTTTTTTATTTCATTTTTTCAAAAAAGATAACCTCTGCACTGTTAAATAATATTTTATATGTATTCTGTTCATAATTATACAAGTCTGAGTTATGATAACTATTTTTAATACTAATCTTATAAACTTTAACTATTTTATTAAGATTTAATTTACTTTGACCTATATAAATTGTAGGACAACTGCAAGAAATACATTTATCTCAGTGGATTGTTTTGAACTCTTTAATAATGAATTTAATTCAAGGCCTTTCTTCCAAGAAACTTCCATCCCACTTAATCTATAAATTGAAGACTTAAATAATAAAGAAATAAACTTATTCTCACTAATATTTAAATTTTTATTACTATCAGGCTTATAGATATTATTATTAAATATAATATTTCTAAATATTCATGATTATAATTCACTTTCATATAATTTAATGCAAACTGACTTTTTTAAATAGAAGCATTACTCTCAAAATTATTGAGCCTTTTATTCTTCTAATCAAAACTTAATAAACTTAACTTTGTGCATATTCCTGAAATGAATATTAGTTATAAGATATTATGTGACAATGTATACGTTATCTTTCATGATGGGGGGGGGGAGGCAATTAAACAGAAGAGCTAAAGAAATGCTGATGATAAACCTTCTTGAATCTGAGCCCATCAATTTCATAAAATCTTCCTTTGATGTTAAAGACGAGTGGTTTTTGAAATGATTTATGGGAGGTTTTTTTCTGTTATATGTGTATAATTAAATATTCACTGTTAAATGCTACTCAGGAATGGCTTACAAGTCGTAAGTTGGTTATAGCTATTATTTTTTATTATACTAGTATGTTGAATATTGTAGAATTTAGTCTAGAGTTTTTCGCTTATATATATATGAGTGTGTGTGTGTCTGTATGTTTTGCATTTAATTGACATTCATTTCGTTTAATAGTCAAAACCATAGTCAAGAGAAATTTAGTATAAATTTGTTTTTTAACTAATATTTTATGTTTATGATTTTCTATTTTATTTATTGGTACTACTATAACGATAGTGACATTTAATATTCCTAATTAAATATTCTCTCTATATAGTGTGTGCGCTCTTATATAAGACATATTAAATTGATACATTACGTAAATTTACAAATAATGGCTCAAAAATTTATTACATTTTATTGATTTATAATGTAGTTAGTTTTATTTTTTAGTGTAAAATATATATATATAATCATACAAAGCAAAAATATACATTAAAAAAAACAACAAAAAAAACACTTGTTACTCATTTTATCATATTCACAACATTTTTTTTTTTTGATAAATATGACTTTTTTTTTAAGATATAAAAATGATATTTTGTCATATTTTTTTGATAAGAATTTCCTAAACATTGAAATATTCAACAAGAATTAAAAGCTGTTAGATTTCTTCACACATCATAAGTCACTAACAGAGCAGGAACTAAAAAGGTGAAAATTCAAAGTAACGAAGAGGTGATGACAGAAGATAAGTCAGATACTTTTATACTAAACTAGAAATTATTATCAACAACCAAACTCATAAATTTCAAACACAAACTATTTAAAATATGTGAAAAATTAAAATATATAAATCATAATTTTATTTTTAATAAATTAAACTTTATTTAAGAAATTATTCATAATATATTAAAAAAACGATGTCACCTCTCATCCTAGAGTTACTTTTATGTTAACAATTACCTTCGCCCTACTTCAGAGCCATCTATTGTAAGCTTGAATAATCACAGGAGAACAGATGGGAAGTTCTATAAAATTCCCAACTAAAGGCTGACCTTTACCTTTTGTAAAGCAGGCTAATATTTAAAGCTGAAATTAATGCACTCACACATCCATCAACAAACTTTTACCACTTTATAGTATGCAAGCTAATCACCTAAAAACAATCTAAGGGTTCAGATCCAGGATATCCCATTTGCATAAATATATAGATCTAATACCAGATTAGTTTCCGTATATTTTGGATTTCAGATGATAAAATGTATAATTTCCAGCTTTGTATCCCAGTTTTCCTTATTAAAGACAAACTTTAGAAAACAATCCAAAGATAAAGATTTTATAATACTGTATTATATGGTGTCCATTGACCAATCAAGCTTACAATATACTGCTGTAGAGAAGAGAAATTAGTTGCCATTGAAAGCATATGAGAAAATCATGTGATAGATTTTAATGTTCTATGTAAAAAAGTGCAAATAAATACTCAACGAGTACTTTGTCTAACTATCCTTCTGCTGCTAGACAGAATAATGACTTCATAACAACATATTTGGCACATAATAAATTTTCCAAAATGGAAAAAAAAAACATTTGCTAAAAATAAAAGCATCAACATTATAAATAGCATTAAGGAAGGTATTGTAAATATTAATTTCTAATTAATTTGTTAATATATTGTGAAGAGCCTCATAGTACAAAATGTAGATGCATAAAATTTCCTTTTATTTTAAAATGCTTATAACTTTAAACAAAATATTATTATTTATTCACTACAAAGATATAAATATAGTTCAGAGAATTATAATTAAAAATCTTACTTATATTATACCTTGATCTTTAAAAAAAATATTACATCAATCTAATATCAGCATAACATATATCTGAAAAAGAGATATAGTTAAATGCCATATATAAATGTAAAGACATGAATTGAAAGAGTACATTTTCCAATATGACTTCAAATGCAAATATATTTATAAATTATTTAATTGCATAAATGCTTATGCTATATAAAAAATAATAAATTACAAATGAAATTAATTATATCATGACTTACAGATATTTATCAGTCTTCTCCAATTTGATTGCCATCTTCAGACATATATCCCATGGTTAGTTTTAGCAGATGAAGTAAAAAACATTCGAGAAGTAAACTAAAAAGAATGTCTTGCTGTATTGTGTTTTGTGTGGGTAAAAAATTGTTTATAAAGATATTCTAAAAACAATAATGTTTATAGTTAGAAATATTTTTCATAACTATACAAATAATGAAGAAAGTGAAAGAAAGGAATACAAATAATAGCTGATTGAGAATTTCATGCTGCTAGATGCTGATGAAAATAAATTAATATTCCCAGCCATTACATACTTTTATATATCAAGAATTATATATGTAAAGATTGCATCACCAATCTGTATAAAAAATAACTAAACATTCTGAACAAAAGTAAATTATATAAAGCAGTAATAATATTAAGAGATTAGCAATATCAAAAACAAAGTAATAAATTTTCTGATAAATTCTTGTGTAATAATAAGGCAGTAAGGCACTATGAACAAATAATTACTCTTAATCACCATCATTTGTGGTTTCCAATCCTTGATACTAATTTAGCTCAATTTATTCTACCATCTTAATGTTAAATCCAAAAATTTAACATGCAATTATAATTATGGAGACTATTAGAAGAATAAAAAGCATACAGTTCAGTTTTAATTTTGACTAGCTGTTTTCTACTTTTGTGTTTTTTCACAGTGGGTAGAATAATATAAAATTAAATTAATTAACTTTCAATAATTTCTAATGCGCAGTTTATGACTATCTCAAATTTAGTTGACTCTAAAATTATGCTGCAATGATGTCTAATTTTTAAATTTTTCTAAATTTCTTTTCTGAACAAAGTTCTGCTTTACTTTTATTATTGTCTAGTGAGAAAGTTTACACAGATTTTAAATGCCAAACTATGTCATTCATATTATTCCACATATGTAAATTTAAACAGAAGTAACCATATTCTATGAGCCATTAATAAATAATATTAACTTGTTAATAAATATTAATAAAGAATAGGATAGCCACCTACAGTTTAAACTTTTAATGTATTTAAATGAACATTTGTTGACATTATTAGAAATTAAGTGTGATATTTATATATCAACAAATTTTAAATACAATAACAAATTTTTCTATACAATATTGCCACTAGTGCAAATTGTAAGGAAAAAATTATTATGGTTTTAAAAGCTTGGGTAAACATAAGAAAAACTAATCATGCACATTTTAAATATGACTTAAACCATTTTGAAATTATATCTGTCTATTACAGGACAAAGAATTTATCTTATTTTTAACAACTTGATCAGGTTATACATACAAACATACCTCTTTTACTTCAACAAAAAACTCCAACAAAGCAGCTATTATAGATTAATAAAAAATTATTTAGCCTCAAGGATTATTAGTTAGACATAATTAATAATTTTTGGAAACATCAATAGGTTAAAAGTTATTTCTATTCACATTAATATTATGTCCTCATTTCTACTCTTTATTATAATAATAATCCATGGAAATATTTAATATATATATATATCATAAATATGATACTCTATATCAAAAGAATATTTGGATTATTAAATAAAATTTTAGCATTTAATATTTATTTAGTTATCTTTATGCAATTTTATAGTAATTATACACATGTATGCACTTCTATATATTGTAACCTACAAATATAGAGAGACTGGCTAAGTATTCCCACTAATGCTTCTTCCAGATGATTTTTCGGTACCTTATAACTGATCAAAAGCCAATACATTGGGCTTGTCAAATTATAACTCATTTGACAGTGACTAATAGAAAATATATAAATAACCATATTGTAATCAATAAAAGGGCTAAAACAAAAAAATATTATTGTATAAACTAAGTTCAGTGGGTTTCAAATATGTTATATGCCACAATAATAAGAAAAAAGAGGTGAATAATTGGAATAATTACCATTAAGATAAAAGACAACAATAATGACTTAAGAGGAGAGAAATTCTCATATTCAAACTTACGAAAATAAAGATTTTTAATATTGGAAGCATATGGCATTAATATTTACACTAAAATTTTTCACTTCATAACATCTACTACTATCATACTTCTTATCAATCTTATTGCCATGATCAGATAAAAATTTGAGCTTTATGCAATAAGAATATGTTTTTATAATTCTTTGCCACACAAATACCTTATTTGAAACAGCTTCTTCTTTCGCAATAATAATTTGTTTAATAAGATGGTTTGAAATAAATTGGGTATCTCAGGGAAAACATGATTAAATTTCATTATGATAAAATAAATTTTCATTTAACTCTAGTGAATTATTTACCAGTGGATGAAATCCTAGTTCCAAGAACAATGGGGCATACTCTTACCCATAAGATAATGTCCTCCACAATTATGACAATAATAATCACACTAATATTTTAAGTAAATGTGACAAACACTTAATTTAGAATAAAAGAAAAACAATATACTAGGGTAATATTAAGATATTAAGTATGGATAAGGGATTTTATAGATATTCTAAATATTATATATATTGCTTATAATAACTCCTCTCATATACAGTTAAAATATAGAGGAAATTGAAAATGCTCTGATGAAAACTGCTAGACAGTCGAAACTGTCAGAAAAATAAAGAAGTTTTATTAAAAAATGTTTTGCATTAAAATGTGTATAAGAAAAGTTATTATAAGAAATATATATGAATATATGAAGAAATGCAAAGAAAGTAAATGAGAATAATAAGATTATATTATTCATTCTAAATATTGCATTAATAAATCTACTTTAAACATTTTCAGACTTAAATGAAGTAATTTTATGATCTGAACTGACTATGAAATAATAGCATAATCTTATAAATATGGAAAATAATTTAAAATCAGCATAGTGGTCTTTAAGAAACAAACAAAATTGACTAAAGTGATCTTTAATGGTAAATATGCAATTATGATTCTTTGTTCAATATAATCACCTCTTTCTTAAAGGCAATTTTAATAGCTTAGATGCAATTTCAATAAAGTGACTTTTATGTCAAAATTTTAATACCCATGTTCTCTTAATGCATAAAAATTTAAAGTAATTTATAATATTTTTATGGTTTTTAGTGGATTTCTGAACAATGAATGGTTGATGTGGAAAAATGACTACAAGAATAATTTAATAAACAATAAAACAATATTTATATTCACATTAAACAAAAACAAATAACAAATCTGACATACCTTCTAATGCCATTAAGCAAAAACTTCTTCAGATAAGTTTTTTTAAATATCAGAAAATTACAGCTTATACATTTATTGTGCAAAAATAAAAATAAATTAATAAATAAAGAAATATTAATATAGCTTGATCATAAAACTTTCTATAAATTTGAATATAAATAAGTTCTCATGCTTATGTAACATTCATACTATTAGAGTGGTTCTTATGAATATTTAATACAATTTAAAATTATAAGCTTACCAATTGAGTAATGAGTGGATATTAAAAATGTATAAGCTATTTTCTGCCAAAAACATAACTTCAAATTTTGAATCTTTATTATTTATCGAGTTTACATCCTAAGTACAAGAAAAGCATAACTACAAGATTTACACATCAATATAACATACACTCAGATAAAATAGGAGCAGAAAAGAAAAGGGTGACATTCCTCAATACCTGATAGAAAAGATATTAATTGACAGGATAAAGTCATTGAAATATATTACCCATAGCTTTATACAAAATACACTACCAACAAAAAAAATCCACATTTGGATGACAAAGTAAAGACAAAGTAAGTTTGATGGCATTAACTCACAAATAAATGCACATAATTTGAAGGCAGTAAATAAATGAACTAGGATTTAATCTGTGGTCATGAAGCAATGAGAATGAAGTATCAGGGAATAATAATAATAATAACTGGATTTGCCATAAACAAAACACTACATGCTTTAATATAATAAAGGTCAATAAAATACATTTGAAAATATAACAGCACAGAGAGTGTCTACACTACAATCTCTAAAATATTCTGGCAAGATAAACACTCTTAGAAAATAAGAGAAAAACTAAACTATCTCTTTAATAAATATAATAATGAACAGATGTGTAAAAATGATAAATAAATAATTAATACTAAATCTACCTTAGTAAAATTAGGCAATAAAATAAGCAATAAAAATATACATTCACTTATACTTCATTCAGCATAAGTATACACATTCAATAAATAAATAATTTATAAGAAGAGCATGCATGACATTTTCAAAATATATTATCAAATGATAATATTCTAAGAACTTTGACAGAACTGTTTATACAAATAAAATAGAATACTATATCCAAATGATATGCATATAAAAATAATGACATTATAAGCAAAAATCATAAATATTAAAACTTAAAATTAAACATTTTTGCCATTATAAAGTAAAATAAAAGTCCCTCTTCTGTTTCCAACCATGAAGCAAAAATACAGTTAATAAAGCAAATAAAAATACTGTAGACAATGAACATACCCAGCACACAAGAACATGACACAATTAAGTAATATGAATAATACTTCACAATTATATTTAAGTAGAAAATATTTAAAATAATGCTAGCAAAAATGTGTCAATATGGACATGTATTTTAAGAAATTTTCCCTGTAATAAGCAATAACATTATTTATTTCACATAATAAAATAGTAATTTATCTTTTATTCTTGAAAGCATATTATTAAATAATAATGATAATGATAAAAATGAAAAACAATTCTTTTTAAAATATTTTAAAATATTGTTAGAGCAGTTTTCCGAGCAATGATAATGATAAGTGTGTGTGTGAGCAGGCATTCATTATTAATACAGAAAATTTTATATTAAACTTGTATCAAGATAATAATAATATTAAGAATATTCATGTTTCCATTTATAATTCATAAATACTATATTGAAGTATTTAATGGGATATTATAAAACTTCTGGAATAATATAATTGTTTTCTTTCCACAGAGCCATGGAAATACATTTCTCTCTTTGATATGAAATAGACCTAACAAGTTAAAATTCCTTTTACACCACTATTGAATAAGAAATGTTTCTTATAATAACAGCATAAATGTATATCCACATAATATAATTTAACTAAGTCAAAGGTTTTATTGTTACAATATATAAAATTTTATAGGAGATATTTAAACAATATTCTTGTCATGACAGACAAGTTATTATTATTAGGAATTTATAGCTATTCATTCAAAATGAATTAATCCTAAATAACATTATTAAGAAAGACTATTATCTTTAAGAAAAACATTGTGAAGTAATTAAATAATTTTAAAGACATTAGTATCATGGAGAAATTTAAAAATATTAAAGTAAACTTGAATACTAAATAAACTTCAAATAAAAATGAAAATTAATAATAATTCTTTAGTCAAAGAAATGATAGTGTTGTCTTTTAAAATTCCATATAGCATAAAATTTAAATAGTATAAATTTAAACATTTTATAATAATTAGTTAGTTTTGCCATAATGTTTACTGCAAAATAAATCCTATGCACTTGAAATCTTTAATTTAGATGTATCCAGATAAAGTTAGTTTCCTAGCAAACCATTATTTTTTTCTAAAAAAAACTAAAATTATTAAAAAAAATAATACTTATTAAATTAAAATGATTAAATAACTTCCAGTAACAATGAATAAAAATGTGAATGCAGCACTCAGTGTGTGTGCAACTGTCAGTTTCTCTTATTTATATCCTAAATCATGTGATTACTTTATGATTTCTAATACTGACATTTAAATTTCCACCCATTTTATTTCATTTGTTGAATCCAATGTCTTACCAACTCTTAAGAAAATTCTAAAAATAATCTCATTATATATTAATTTTTCTAAATCAAGTAATTTATGTCTAGACAGACTAATTAATTATTACATTTTCTGTTAAAACAAATTATATATAAAATCAAATATTAGTGTGAAAATAAAATGCATTACAAAAATGAAATTATTTTATTCCAAATAAAAAAATTATCTTATAATATTTATTTAATATATTCATTTTAATTTAACTTAAGTACTCAGAACAATTAAAATTGTCTTTTTTAAAAAAAAAAAGATATTTAAAAAACATTTTAAACAAGGTAGTGTTAAAGAAATTAATTTACATTCATTCATCTAAATATCCATGTGTTTATTTTTTTAATCCCTATTTTAAAATTATCAACTTTATTATGACTTCTTTTAACTAACTAAATCTAAAATATTTAATTGTAAGATATTACATTACAATTTAAATTGATTAAAGCAATTTAACATTTAATTGAAATATTAACAAACTTAAATACAATGATTTGAACTTGGTTTTCAAGTTTAATAACAATCAAACCTTTCAAATACTTTAATAGTTAAATTATGATTATTTTAATTATATTAGCTTACAAACTACATTAACTAAGACTTTAAGTTCCAAATACTTAAAATTTAAGTACTTTAAAATTATAAAGAACTATTTATAGGAATAAAATCTCATAATTAGGCTGCTAAAATCACTTTACAGCTATAAAATTGTAAAAGTATTTATACACTGACTTATCATGTAAATAAACTAGCATCATTAAACAACAACACAATATATTTATTCTAAAAATTTAATTACTGAAATTTTTTTAGACATTAGGCTGAAATATAACTCAACATTTAGCATCAAGCAAAAGCTAAAGGTCATAATATGTATACAATAACATTAGGCTGAAATATAACTTAACATTTAGCATCAAGCAAAAGCTAAAGGTCATAATATGTATACAATAATAAAATTATATATGATTAATAACTGGATGAGCTTGAAAGAACATTACTTAAAAGTTAATATTTATATAAATATGAATAATAATTAATTGAACACAGGTGGCAGGTAGTGGAATAACCTTTACATATAAAAGATGATTGTGAATATCACATAATCAGTGCCTTTCCAAGAGCACTTTCTGCCTTGGAGGATAGAATATTTGCTCATCAAGAGCTAAGTGCTATTTCTAATACAAATAGTCTTTTCTGTCTCCTTTTTCACTCAAGTTATTGTAATGTCTGATCATTATGAGCCTCTCATGTGATCAGACATTTCCTTATGATAAGTGTGACAACAAAATTGTGTGCTGTACAGCAACGTTTTTATCATTTAACTACACACACACACACACACAATTTCTGATACCAATATTCCTTTTTCTTTCTATTTTTAGTTTCAGCCTCCAAAATTATGAGTGCAATGACAAAGATAGGTTTAGTAAGCTGACAGTCCTGAGTTGTGATTTTTTTTATATAATTAAGACAATCTCATGTCCTGCAAGAGGTAAGTTGATATTTCATAAAATAGTGCCTTATATTAAACTGTATATTTCTATAAATTTTTATACAGGGTATTTAATATACCATATATTTATGTGGTATTGAATTAATGCATATTTACAGATTCAAATGTTTATTTAAAAGCAAGATTATTAAGAAAATAAAATTGATTATTAGCTATCACCTTGTCAATTTAAATTAAGCTAATACAAAATACTTTAGTTAAATTAGAATTAAAATTCATTCAAATTTTAATATCAAATTGAATGTTATGAGAATTTAAAAAAAAAACTGAGTTGCTATGTTTGGATGTCCTCTCATTTGGTTTCTTGAGCTGTTGATGATGTCAGATTTGATTGATAACGATATTTTCTTCAAGATGTTAGTTGATTTTTTTTATTATCAAACACTGACACATATAAAATTATAAATTTCTAAAGGAACATAATATGATAATTAGTTTTGATCATTATATATCCATTTCAAAATAAAGGTCTATCCAAGTTTAATCCAGATTTTCAATCTATATCTTCTTTTCTTCACACCTGCCCAGAAAATATTCTTAGTTTATTATAAGTGATCCCTTTCTAGATATTTTACAATTTTTAAAAATAAAAATGAGGCTTGGAAACACTTAACAGAAAAGTAATACAAACATTTCAGTTTTCACAACAATATATAGGGAATTATATACTAGGAATAAATAAAGGATTTGAAAGTAAAAATAAATAGGCGAAAGAACAAACAGGTGCATTATATGTATATGGGTAAAAATATTTTCATTTAGAATTAAGTAATTGGTCTTTCATGCAGAAAAAATATTAAGAACACGATTTTTATTGTTGTAGCGATTAGACACATTAATAGTTAAATATGTTTATATTTAGTAAATTTTGAAAGGACGTCTGACATATATTTATATATATTCAAACATCATGATTTACTAGTAGCCTATTTACTTCTTATTTTTACAACCTATGACTTGATTCCAATTAAGTAGTAACACAAACATTTTTCCACTTTTATAAAATTGTTAGAATTTTTATTAAGGAACAATATTGGTCAGAAAATAGGTGAAAAACTATAGCTAATGAGTAAAACAATAACAGGAAATTGATATTCTCATTATATAAAAATGGGAAAATCTGAAGAGTAATGTATTTTCTTTAACTGTTGCCCTCTGATGGGTTAATGGAGAGACTTTTTGTCTTGCAGTAAGAATTTAAAAGTTGTTTATTTATATTTAAAATTTAACAGTGTAACCGAAAATCTTATCATCATTTATCTGTGAAACTGATAGAAATATAGAGGTTCATTGGATTAAAAAAGTTGCTAGCAAGTCAGAAGGTTGGAAGCAAAGAAGAAAATATTGAAATCAAAAATACTTTAATGTTATAATATGGAAATGCTCACTATGAATAAAATGAAAAAATAAAATAATTTGAATTATGTTTATTAAAAAATGATACAAACATGTTGACAAATAACTAAATACGTGGGTTGAACAATCAGGGAATAAAATACTTAAATCTTATAATGCTACATCTTTATTATGTTCAGCAGTAGTTTGCTATTACTTTGCTGCCCAATATAATTTATTATAACATCTTAATTTAATAGGTTGTATGTCATAAAGATGCACAAAATAAAAATCTAAAGCAACCTGTTTTCTAAGTGGTCATTCATTCAAGGTCTAACTAGATTTAAAATTACTCTTATTATCAGCGATCACACAATAACAGTAGCAAACTCTCCATGCAATAGTGCCATCTAGTGCAAGTTTTTGTAATCACTGGATGCAAGAAGGAATGGAGAATTTACTACTATTATTAACAACCTGTATAAACATATGAAATGATGATCAAGTGATATTAGTGATTAAGTGAGAGTTAAAGTATTTATTATAGTATAATTCATATGTATTTTGTCACAAGACAAATTTCTCAGTAATACAAAATATAACTGTTTATTTTATTAAAATAATATGTAAAAATAATTTTTGGTAGAGAAATAAGTTTAGTATTATGGTTTCTGGCCAGTGGGTGAGGATGTTTTAAGTAGATAAAAAATTCTCAAGCTAAAAAATGTTTTCAGGTACTACATAAAGTGGATGGTTATTTAATAATAGTTGATTTTGACAATAAAGTTGTTTTTATCAAAAATAAAGATTATCGTATAACAAGATTAGTTTTGGACAACTGATAGAAATAGCATTGTAATGCAACACTATGTGCACAAGAGCTTCACAATGTCTGAGCTGTGATTTTGTCTACTACCTCATTATTGTATCTTTACATATTGAGCTTGTTTTCAAAATGTTAATATTGTTGTCAAATGTGTATGCAGTTGTGTGTGTTGTAGACATGGTTTTAAGGGCTAAAGATTATTGATTGATATTCAATATGCCACTTCAAGGCTTGAGTACAACATAACATTTGAAACATATAATCATTTGATTATAGTTTTATGTTATTGTTATCAAATATTTTCTTTGAGAGAAAATATTGAAAATTTATTTATTTATTTTTAAATAGCAAATATTTTTAATTCTCAAGTTTCTATCCAAAATTTAATAAAACTAAATATTATGTTGTTTGGCAAATTTGAAGATTTTATAAACAAGATTTTAAACAGTACATAAAATTAAAAATATATTACAATTCTAAAAACCTTATAAATAATTTTCAAATAGAAGAGCATTGTAAAAAAAACACACACCAAAAGCTTTGTCCCTAGTGTGATTTAGCATGGTTGGTAAAATAGTAAATAAAAAGCAAAAATTTCTGGATGAATTCTTAATTTAATAATGTCCAAAAACTCAATTTCTTCAATTTAATAAAACTGTTATGCTCAGATATCACATTACCATTATTATTTTTATTGTTTGTTCTGTGCAACATAATAAAATCTCTAAATAAGCATTCAAATGGTATATTGCTAAGGAATTAATAAGATTGTGAACAGAGCAAAACTCTCCATACAGTATTGCCACCTGTGCTAAACAGAGTAATCAATGGATGCCAGAAGGCTCTGTTTATCAACAATTTATGTGCTAGTATAGGAGATGTGATCATGTGATGCTTAATGGTTTAAGATTGTGAACATTGGATATGACCTCCAAAGCAGCTAACCATTCAATTATTAGTGAATACATATATTTTTTCAAATACTTTCTTAAATGAATAATAGAATAATACTTTGTGTGGTTTATCACTGTGTATAAAAATCAATTTTACAAGTAAAGAGTCCTGGATTAAAGTATGACATTCAGTTCCAGTGTTTCAAAGTCATATGATATATCCCTCAATATAAGTACATGTAAAAATGTTTCTTGCTTATCAAATAGCTTTTGCTATAGTTCATGTATATTTATTTAGATTTTACATTTGGAATATTTAATTTGGAAAAAGTTTTGTTATAAATAATTCTAATCTGTACTTACGTATTAGACCTGCAACATATTAGAACTGCTATGCATTTTCACATTCATATCAATCTGCTGATAATTTTCTAGTCTTGTGATCTGAACAAATAACATGTGCACTTGGATCTTATAAAAACTTAAAATGATAAATTCATCAAAATGGACCATGTGTACATAATATTTTTGCAAAATTTACAAAGTTATCAGTTGTCTGAATATATATATATATATATATATATATATATATATATATATATATATATATATATATATATATATATATAAAGGCATAGCAATTCTAATAAATGAAGTAATTGCACCAGACTAAATCTAATAATACTAGAAATATTAATTTCTAACAATACTAAGTATATGTATTTCACACAAAAATAAATCTGGAAAAGTTTTATGCAATTCCCAAATGTTACTTTAAGTGTGAACAAAACAATCACTAAATTACAAAATGCTTAAAAGATACACATACAGTACTTACCATGCAATATATAAAAGGAATTGTCATGATAAACCAATCAATTCATCTGTTATCTATTTTACTTTAAGTGGATAAAGTTTTGTTTCAAAATGTAGACTAACAGTAAAAAAAATTATTTTTCCTAAAATGGAGACTTACTTAACATGTGATAGTGCATGGGATTTTCACCAGAATATAAAAGTGGTAAAGGTATTTTTTTCAAAACAAACAAACAAAAAAATTATTACACTTCTATTATTTCTTCATTGTGGTGGACTAATTTTTTTGATATTATCCAGTATGATTCATATGAAAATAGTCAGTTACCAGCAATGTGTACTTCAGCAGTTTTATAGATTTTCCAATAGTCCAAATAAATTGCTGATTTCTCTTCCACATTTTGTTTGATGGCTTCTATCAGAGTGCCATTGTTTTTCCATGAATTCTTATTATCAAGTACTCACTGGTCTTCCTGTGCAAGCCATCAAACATCCACTGTTCTGGAACAATGTGTCTATTTTTTTTCTTTTTGTGCAAAAGGCTTTCATCAATTTCAATGATTTTGTTATGGCCTTCAATTTTACATTTTTTTCTGCTAAAAAAAGCTCTGTTTTTTCCTATTCTATGGATGTTAATTTGCAAGCCCAGCTGTAAATAAATTGGATCACCATCAAAAATGGAATTCTGGAATCCTCCAATCACATTTAGTTATGAAAAGCTATTTTATTATTACATCCTCAAATGTTACAATGCCAATGTTTGTTCAAAATGTGGATGTACTTATCCATATCAATCTTAGTAATAGATAAATTCCAAATGTTCATAATTTTGTAATGTGTTTTTAAAAAAGAAAATGTACTATTAAGAAAATTGGGGGGAAAAACTCAGCACTGAAGTAAAAAACACTTTGAGAAGAACTTATTCGAATAAAATATGGACAATTAATAAAAGTGTAACATGTTATTGGATGAGATTTCAGGATTTATTTGATAGATTGCAAGGTTAGACATTTGTCATGAATGTGAAAAGGTGTACCATCTTTTCTACATTGCAGGTCTAATATTTAAGTACCTTCTAATCACATGATAGATTATGGAAAAACTACAAATTGGCTCTATAATTTTTTACATCTAAAGTGTTCTGAATTTATAAGAAGCTACATTTCATGTGATTATGTAATATATTTACTGATGAAGTCTATATTTTTTACAAAAGGTTGAAATTCATAAAAGAAATTGCTACTGAGAAGTTTGATAATCCACATTCTTAAAGTAAACAGTCTGACAATGATTATTATCAAAACTATAAACAAACTTAAGTAAAACACTTTATTAGCATCATCTTTTATTACTATTATAACTTTTAACATTTGTAAATTATTGTGGCTATGCCAAATCAATAGAATTTTTTTAACTTGTTTCACATTCATAATGCTTTTTCTGTCTTGAATCACCAAAATAAAATAAATATAAAATTGGCCAAATGTTTATTACCATGGCCATTTGAAATTAGATTATGAGATTTTCGACTTTTTTAACTTCATAGAATAAACAATCTGAACCCTACCTTAGAAAATATATTGTTTATTAGAGATTGTTTTTTATTTTTGCCAAAAAAAAATATGAAAAATTAGATAACAAATTGTAATAAATGAGTTTTGAGTGATTCTAAGTATTAACTGGATTTATTGTATTTAAAATAGGACATTATATCCAAATTTATAATTCTCTATACCTCTAAAGTAATAAACTTGAGTTTTAAATAGTTCTAAACCTAAGTTTAACATATCATTTAAAGATGCTCAAACATTACTTTATTTTCTAAAAAGCTAATCGCTTGACTTAACTATCTCTTCCACAGCGCTTGCCTCATAAGTGAGGTAGTGTGGTCCATGCATAAGATGCCAAATTGAAATAGATACTAAAATAAGCCATTGTATTTGAATATATACATTTTAAAATATTTTTATTTAATACATACTTTTTTTCTATCACATTTTTTTATTTTGTTCATTTTTAAATAAGTATTTTCAATAATTTTAAAATGCAGTTTTTAAGTCTTCTTTGCCCCAGATGTCAAAATGTCAAAAATAGACTAGTCCCTATCCCTCCTCTTTCCCCAATTAATTATTAACTTTACACTCCAAACTGTTATTTAAAATTTCCAATCTCTATAATTTATGTTCACAGTTGTAGGCCAATATCTTTATATATTGCTGTTTTAAGTTAATAATATATTATACAATTACTATTTTGTATTAGAAAACTTTTTTTTTCTTTTTTCTTTTCTTTTTAAAAAAAAATTAGAAGACACACACGCGCACACACATATTTATGTGATGTAATAGTTTCCCAAAATAAATTCTACTAAGTATTTGATCAAAAAAGCAAAAATGCCTATAAATAATTTTTTTTTTCAAAACCTCAACCTTAGTTTAATATATAACATTAATAAAGGGGAGTCTTCGGAGAAGAATTCTTGTCAATGGTTTCTTTTGAAAAAAAAAAAAGAAAATTTTATTTTTTAAAAAAGATCTATTAATAATTTTTTAAAAAAATTTGACAGTTAATGTCTATAAAAATGTTAGTTATAATTTAAAAATAATATTCTTTTTATTTTATTAAAAAGCAGTGTAGTGCAGAAATATTTATTAATTCATCTATCTATCATTTATCCTATAATAGAAAGTAGTTTCAATAATTTCGTTTATTTTTTTTTTTTGTTTTGCTTTCTCTTTAATGCATTTTTATCTTGATTTTGATTAAAATTTTCATGTTAGGAATTTAAGAGCAGTAAAAGAAGCAGGGAACACAGAATTTTACTTTTAAATGGCATTTTCAAAATTATGATGATCATTTAGATAAAGAATATCATTTATATTAAAAATAATATATTTTCCAAGTATATATTTAAAGTGTAATAAATATTTCATAAGTGCTGTTAAGTAAAATCTTTTTAAGATTTGGTCTGTTTTTTTTTTTTTAAGTTATTCTACTAGGAATCACTTTCCATCTATTTAAATAACTGAATGGTTTATTGCTTTGCAGTTCATATAAAGTTTAAGCACTAGAAGTAAGAGAGGGGCTATTTTTCCTTCGACATTGAAATCTGACATCGAATAATATCAATGCAATAAACCATATTTGTGATAATAATTTTGACAGAGGCTAAACTCTCCATACAATATTGCCCCAGTGCTAATTAATAAATGCAAGAAAATTTGTGCACAAAATCCCTATCTAGTGCTCACTTATCCAATATCCCCAAACTAGTTTCAAGCTTGTGACTTTCATCAGTGAAGAGCCTGGATTTGACAGCAGTACACCTCACATTAGATTCTAAGATCTAGATGCAGTGCTTCCAAATCCAAGGCTCCTCTCTGATGAAAGCCACAAGCTAGAAACTAATCTGGAGATATTGGATGAGTAGATATCAGATGGGGATTTTATTGCACAAACCTTCTTGCATACATTGATTACACTGGCATTCACTGGGTGGAAATACTGTATGGAGAGTCTTGTTTCTGTTTTAGTAGCTTGTGTAAGCTGGGAAATGGTGATCATATGGTGTTTAGTGGTTTAATAATAGTTTTGTATAGTAATTCTAAATTATGAAGTTGACATAAAATTTAGTCACTTTAGATATACTTTTAAATAAATAATTGAATGATTAGAAGCTTGCAAGAGCATGTGACATTGAAGGATCCTAGTTCCATTCAATTGGCTAAAATAAGTTATTCACATGATAACTGGTTTTATAATTTTTATTTCTGAGTCCAGCCTTCTACTATTGCATCAAAATCTAAAGGACAGTGAAGAAATAGTTTGCTCAAAAAATTAATGTATTATAAAAGATTATCCAACATTCTCTTAGTCCATGCTACTTTTAAATTAATAAGTTTGTAATGAGAATATATGCAAATTAAATTCTGGAATTTTCATTGCATACATTTTTTGAAAAGAAAACATGATAAGGATGTGTGTGGCATTTGTGTATATAAGATAAAAACATAAGTAAGACTTTAAATAACATATTATAAGACAAAAAGTAGAGAGAAACCAATTCCTCATAAAATGGTAAAGAAGGTTTGAGTATTTTCTATTTTTATTTTATTTTATTAGAGCTATATACCCACTTGCCAAGTAATGACAGATGTTTATTTGATTGATCTATAAATTGGCTATCTAAAACAAAAATCTGAAGCCTAATTGAAATTTGGAATTTTTTCCAAGTTTTAACAAACATAAGTAACATACATTGCAAGCAGATGGGTTAGTATTATATGACAAGACCTTAACATTTAGGAAGACAATAATAATAATTGCAAAACAATTATTAGGAAAATCTAATTTTATACCATAAGTTTATCACTCTAAACATGGAGCAAGTTGGGGTTAATTTACATTATTATGTCTTTTTATTTTTATAATTTGGTTTATTTTGGTGATCATTTCAAAACTAACAAAACAAAAATCTCAGATTACCACCTACATACAACTAGCTTTTTGCTGCAGATGAAATATTTTATTTAACAAACACTTTGTTTTGTATGATAAGACCTATCCAAGTTATCTTACAATTTATTTTATTCTGAAGATAAAAATAGCCAAGTATATTTTTACTGAAAGATATAAAATGGTTAACAAATTAAGTTAAAGTTGGGGCTTCTAAATTTTGTTGAAAATATTTGACTATCCAAAGGAATGTCTTAGCTCTTTGATGAAATTAAAATAAATAGAAAATACATTTTTCAAAATTTTTATTTAGCATCTTCATGCAGTCTATAATAAAAATTATTTTATAATGAAAGCAAATAAAGTTTTCATCATAAATATAAGTAATTTTTGTAAAATTATTAATTTTATCTTGTAAATATTTAAAAACATTTTTATATACAGATTTGAGTATTCTAAAAATAAATTGAAAAATGGGTACATTATCTAAAATACAATAACATTATTTAACTAATTTTTATTGTATACCCTTATAACTATAAAAAAAGTTAATTGCTTACATTATGAAAGCTATAAAAATCAACTATACATTATATTTCTTGATCAAGTTTTATTAAATTCTTAGCCTGCATTTTCATTTTTAAAAAATGAAGTCACATCATTGACTTTTAAAATACTTCTTAAAAATATTATGGTAAAACAAAAAAAAATCAAAGTTTCATCGATAGGTAATTACAAAAATTAAAAAAACCCATTAATAACATAAAGTGAAACAAAAATAAAATTAAAATATCACATGATCACCATTTCTTATGCTTACACAGGCTGTTACAACAGCAGCAAACAGTGTTCTCAAATGCAAGACTTCTCACTGGTAGAAATCAGTCTGGGAATATTGGATGAGTAGGCACTAGATATGGATTTTATGCACAAACATTCCTTCATCCACTGATTATGAAGGCTGGCATTTGGTGGCACTAGTGCATGGGAAGTTTGCTACTATTTCTAAAATTAAAAAAATATATAATTAGATTAATTTTTTATGTGTATGCAATTATTTTATTTTAACAAATAATTATTCAATTGGAAATTTTAAAGTGATGAGAGTAAAATGTAAACTCATCATTTTCTAAAACAAATCACAGTAATTAAAATGTAATTATTGTACTTTACACCACACAGGTTATTGATTTCTTGTTAATAACATGCCTATTAAATGTTTATTCATTAGTAATCATTTTTTTAATTTTACATTTTATATTTTCTTTAATTAGATATTTACCACTTATTATTCATTTTGAATCTGTGGTCACAATTAAATTTTCCACCATAGAAAAGCATTACTTTTAATAAGAGATTCTTGATTTATGAGCCTCTTTGAGGTACCAGTTTATATGATTTTCAGGTTAAATCATTGAAAAGTGATATTCATAATAAAAAAATAAAACAAAGAGCTAGCATCAAAAGAGGATATTATTATTAGTTTAGAAATTGAATGTTAATTTTGTTTAAATTATTAGTGATAAAAATGGGAGGTCTATCTTAAAAGTAATTTAATATAATTCTATATATACTTCTTCCTTCTTCTTCTTCAGTAATTTTGCTTATTCATATACAACTATATATCTTATTAAATAATCACCATCTTCTTACACCTTTAAGCAAATAATGTTTATTATATAATAACAGTTTTTAAGAAGATGGTGATTATTTAATAAGATATATAAAAATAATTCAAATTTCCAGCAAAATATTTATCCTAAATATTTGTTATATAATGTATTTTATATTTTTAATTTTGACTTTTAAAAAATTGCAATTAGGTAGAAAAGATGTTGAAGATAATATAACAAAATTTGAATTAGTGTTCAAATTAGTTTCCTCCACCCAAATGATTGAAATTTCTAATTTTAAACTGGTATTCAGCATGCTATTCATTTAATACTTAGCCTAAATATTAAAATGAAGTTTTATATATATTTGTAATTATTTTATTTTGATAATATTTTCTTTCCTTAAAATGAAGATGGCAGCACTAAAACAGTTAATTAAAAAAAGAACATATCTACGAATCATATCAACCCAATAAATCACTAAAGTTTTGCATTATTATTTTTAACATTCAAAATTATTATAATGATTGCATTATTGTTTAAAAGTTCATTTTGTGATTGCCTTTAAGGAGAAAATGAAAGTCCATATCATTCATGATTTTTAATAATTTTTTAATCTTTGTAAAAAAATAATGATAAACACAAGCCTTATAATAACTTTAATTTATTTATAAATAATATTTATAAATGTATAAATAATATTTATAAATGAATAAACAAATTATCTAAATAAAGGCAATATATAGTAATTGATATCTAAGAAAAAAACTATTCGCAGAATCAAAATTGGATATTACTGTCTGATTTATTTATTTTAACATGAAAATTTTGAAATAAAAATTTCACAGACTAACACTGACTAAAATAAGTATTGTGAAGTAAGAGTTATTTTGAACTGATTGAAACAATAAAGTGAATCATTCAATTATTTGTAAATAAATAAATGTTTAGCAAAATACATGTATAAAATGAATAATTTATCTAATAAAAAAAATTAAATATTTGTTAGTCAACCTTAAAATCTGATTAAATGTTTACTCATTCTATGTAAGTTCTACTTTATTTTTACTTCTTTGAATAATTATTTTAACTTCCGACACAAAAATGATTCTACTATTCTTTTCCATTCACTTTGTTTGTATTTATATTTAATAACTGCAATATTAGTTACTTAGTGCATAAAAATGAGGCATTTATTTATATAGTGCTATGTTTATAAATTGTTAATAAACTAAAGATTAGCCTTTCAAGCTAACGTACATGTGCTTTTCTGAATGTTAATAATAATAAATGAATACTTTCATTTCCAATACACATTTCAAGAGAAATGGCCCAAGCATTTCAGGTAATAAATAATACAATATTAAAAAGTTATTTTCATCAAAACATTCTGATTTCAACAAAATTGTTGGCAAAAAAAAAAGAAATATTAAAAATAGAAAACTTGAAAAGGAGTTTAATTAAGCAGCAGACAAGTTGAATGAATAAGTGGATTCATTTATTCATTCACAAAGACTTTATCTTGTGTTGGAAATGAAAGTACTCATTTATTATTATTAACATTCATAAAAAGCACATGTACATTAGCTTGAAAGGCTAATCTTTCGTTTATTAGTGCTTAAAAGTAAATCTTTTGAAGTTGGTCATCTGTGAGATAACTACATTACTAGATTTCAATTAACTTTTTTATTTTTAATGTTTCTGTAATGACCATAATATCCATCAAATAACAACTATTTACTGTGCTTTAATTGACTTTAGTTTTATAATAAATGAGGTCGTTCCTACATAACTAACAAAAAAGCAGACTATATCCAACATATTAATATCTTTATCATTGATAATCCTAATAAAGCATTATTATTTTGTCTTACTGGACTCTTGTATTATTGTCCTGAGTTATTATTTATGAACTTCTGATGATAGTAATATTTTATATCAAAAATATTAATTTATGTTTCCCTCTCCCTTGCATCACCATTGCTAAAATTTAAACCAGAATTTCTATCTTTTTTATGCAGATCCTAATATGTTCATACTTGTATAAGAAAATGGTTCTACTCTAAATTTCATAAACACATCACATGACTCCCAATTTACACAATGTTTTATAGAATCAAACTATACTGCATTTCACTACTTCCCCCCTCCTATTGTAAGCTTGAGTATACATTAGATACTAGATGGTAGTGTTATAAAAATTCACATGAACTAAATCCAGGTTTAAGCTGTCATTGACAAAGGTCATATGCTTAATACTATTCTGGAGATATCGATAAAATTGTTTTAAATATGGATCATTAATAAGCAATATCATGTAATATTTAATGATTACTTAAGCTTACAATAGATGATGGCAGGGGAATAAAATAAATAGTGCTTTTTTCAAAATACTTCAGAAAATTTTATCATTTAATAAAACATGATTTATTATAAAGAATCACATAATCTTTGTTTGATCACAAACTGTTTGTTTGATCAGAAAAGAATATGATGTAAATATTTACATAAAAAGGTATTATGATGTATTTGTATTTATATGTAGGTCCATTTCATAATCTGATACTAAATATTGATTGTCTTTAGAAAAATTTAACTTTATTCAAATTTTTTAATTAGATTCAACTGTTAATAAAAGCACACAGATTAGTATGTATACAATGTTTTGAGTGGTATTATTCTGCTCTTATTTTTAGGTGCTGCTGGCCTTCCTGGTGACAGTACTAGCATAGGAATCGAACCTAGATCTTTAGATTTTTGAATAATGAAATTTTAAGGTTTGATTCCTATGTTAGTACTGTCACTGATAAGGCCAGCAACATCTGAACAAGAGAGGAGAATAATACCACCTGACACATTGTACTATTACTAATAGCTGAATGTAATTGGAAAATTTAAATAAAGTAAATTATTCTAAAAAACATTCAATATTTAATACTAGCTGAGAAATATAGTCCTACATATAAATACAACGAAAGTGCAATCCATCACAAATCCTCAGGCAAACATTTTGATGTAAATTAGAAGAAACCGTTTAAAAAGTGAGAGTACTTTGGATTTTAAAATTCCAGTAAGAATTAAGTTTATTAAATTTAAAATAAAAAAAGGTCATTTAAAATGAGAGAGCAGGAAAGGTTAAAGTGTTACTTAGAAAAATTAAATGCCTAGAAACTGAAACTTCATTAGAACATTTTGTAGTTACTGAAACCAAAAGCAGCTTTTTCAAAGAATAAAATTGCCTGAAAATATGATAAGTTGATTTAAAATAAAAGAAACGTATGCCCAGGGAAAATATTAGCATTAACAATTTCTAATAGGAAAAGTTTAACTTTAACTTTTATACCTAACATAGTGTTAAAAACTTAAATCTCTAAACTTTACTATTTGAAATAGGGAATTTTGTAATATTTGTTGCT
This sequence comes from Epiperipatus broadwayi, assembly GCA_028023455.1. Lineage (NCBI taxonomy): Eukaryota > Metazoa > Onychophora > Udeonychophora > Euonychophora > Peripatidae > Epiperipatus > Epiperipatus broadwayi. The sequence continues at coordinate 569,388 of JAQFVV010012518.1, read as the reverse complement.
ATAGTTTTACGAAATTAGGAATCAATTTTAAGCAGCTTATTTTGAGATCCTTCTCGACAATTTCAGCCGAGAAGAATTTGGTTTATATGTTGGCTTCTCTTAAGAGACTTTAGAAGCACAAGATTTAGCATGTGTTTATCTCTCTCTTTTTTTTTTTGCACAATTCTCCACTTTCTAAAAGAATTTAAATGCAAACAAATTAACTAATCGCTAAAATAATTATAAATAAATAGATTTATAATATTACCCCTGAATGCTTTTAACAAAATTAAAATTTACTCTTTATTTGAGTATACTCAGAAATAATTTGTTTTTACACATATAATCATATGAAAACAAAGGGGGACGATGCATAAATATTTATGAATTAGTGTTTTTAAGTTACGACAATTCTGAATAAATAATTAGCTTGTCATATGTTTAATCTAGAGACTTTTATCTACTCTTGGACATAATTTAGAAGCAAAAAATATGAATGGGAGGGGAAATACATATATTTTTAAATTATTGTCAAATGATAATGCTAATATAGTTTACATATTAATTTTAAAGTTAATATAATAAACAAATATTTCGATTATGATAAATATATAGAGCATTATATTATATACATACCTATTAATGAAACAAATAACTTTGAATATGTTACTAAAGTAATTTACTAATACGTTGCTAAGACAATTATTTGTTCCACAAATAAATTTATATTCTTAGTGTTTTATATTTGAAAAGTTTTAAAATTATTTGTGTCATTAAAATCGATGATATCATATATACTTATTAATTTTATATAAAGAGCTCACAAATAAGCTCTTAATAAGCTTTGCAGAATACCCCTAACCCCAGACCAGTTTCTGCTACTGCCTTCCTCAGTGATTTGCTGGGATGCAATTTTTTTCAAAAGTCATAACTAGTAGTCCCAAAAATTACAGAATATTCAAAATAACACTTAAAAATTAAAGTTAACATATGCTAATAGTTGTATTTTGTTTCAAACAATAATAACAATGGTAAAAAAAAAATATGGCATATATATTGTAATCTTTATTGAGAAGTAGTAATTAATTTATATAGTACACAGACAGCTTATGTAAATAGTCTAAACACGCACGAACCTATATTCAATGTGCTTTAAAATTCACAATAATCAAGCATATTTTGCCGATAGAGGGATCTTCCAAACCATGACACAAGATAGCGATTTTTATAAAGACAAGAATGGTCCATCTTGTCTTTAACCTAAATGTCCACTTATATAGGTGAATCTAATGAATCTTGATTTGGAAGCATGAAGTAGTTGTTGTCTCCACTGTTTAAATCCACTATTTCCTTTACAAATTAAACACTGAAGACAACAACTACTTCACGCTTCCAAATCAAGATGCTTCAGATTCATCTATATAAGTGGACATTTAAGTTAAAGACAAGATGGACCATTCTTGTCTTTATAAAAATTGCTATCTTGTGTCATGGTTTGGAAGATCCCTCTAGCAGCAAAATATCCTTGATTATTGCGAATTTTAAAGCACGTTGAATACAGGTTAGTGCCTGTTTAGACTATTTATACAATCTTTATTATAAAACCAGAAATTGAGATTAAGTTTTAATTTGTCCATCCTAAGTTCCTTTGTTTTATGTATTATGTGAAGAAATAATTATTAGCAATGAAATAATGTTGAAAAAATGTGTGTGAGAAAAAATTGTAATTATATTAAAGTTAGTTAAAGTTCAAAGTTGTATTTAATATTTAATATAAGTGTATCATGTAATAATCAATGAATTTTACTAGTCCAATGATCTTCTAATATTGGCATGAAGTAAATTATAATATTCTATACATGTTAATAAGATTGTCAAAAGAAATGGATGTAAAGTGAATGATTTACTATATTCCTGCTCTCATTTCCAGACCCTTAAGATTGGTCAATATAAGTGCATGTAGGTTTAAAATTAGATCGTTTTATCACATTCTTAATATCATTGATAATCTTATGTAGAGTGCTAATGAGGAAGGTTTACTACCTTTTAAATAGAATAAGTGTATTGTGTTGTAATTATGTGACAAATAATAAAACAAAATAATTGTATAACAAATTTCAGCCACATTACATTAATCATTTAGTTACTATATGCAAGGGTGAGAGAGAAATACGAAAAAAAAAAATTGATATTTATAATGATCATAAAAAAAAATCATATATATATATATGTTAAAACGAAAATTTCATATATATATATATATATATATATATATATATATATATATATATATATATATATATATATGCTAGTACTTGAAACTGTTCATTTGATAAGTTACGTTTGGGTCCATGCCATGTCCTTCAGAAAATCCTATGATGTACCTCCATAAAAAACAGTTTTTAACATGCCCCATCTAATGCTACTGTACCCTTACAATTGTAGATATAATACTATAACATCTAGAAATCTGAAAAACTTTATAATTTTTTTATGATCATACCCTTATATTTTTAGAATATTAATGAAGACTCTTTAAATTACAAATGATGCATTATGTTTCATGAATGAAGAGATTACATTTCAGTTCTCAACATTAAAATTAAAACAATAACATCCCTATAAACAATTAATTTAGTAGAAGTAGTTATATCACTATAATAAAATATTTTATAGTTAAACTGGTGAAATATTAGAAGCAGCACATTGAAATATGTGCTACACTTCAAAATCAGTTTCTAAGCTAGAAGTTACCATGATTTTAAAATTTAACCACATTCTTAAGCTGACAACCATATATGCCAAAAACTTCCAAATTTTTCATTCTTAGCTGATAAAGTATCTGATTTTTTTAAAACATTTATTACTAAACTAAAGTCTTTATAAGTTGCATTTAAACATTAAAAATTCATTTTATGAATTGGAAAAACAGTGTAATTATGAGCTTATTGCAAATTTAAAACCAATATTTTGTTTTCATATCATACCATTTACTACTTTCTTAAACACTTTATCAATACTCTTTATTAATATCAAAACTAACAGTTTTGACTGCCCTGCAGCCATCATCAGAGCTACAATATTCAAATAGATAATAATTAATACACTTATACACATATTCATATACATAATTAAATACACAAAATAAACAAAAATAAAATATATATTTTCATCTGACCATTATAATTAATCATTCTCATTTTATTACTTTACTCTTAAAAAATTCGATCAATATTTATTTTATATCACTTTACTTTATTTTTTAAAAAAAAAAAATTATTTATTATAATTATAAACTTTAACATGTATTCTACTATTTAATACATATTTTTGTCATTTTACTTATATTATAAATCAACTTCAAACATTTATTTATTTTTATTAAATATTTTATAATTTTCAATTAACTTTTCCCATATGTCAAAGCATTGGCTGGGAAGCAAACCCATGACAACTGTCTGCAAGCAACTGCTTACTTGCAAGGCAGCTGTGTTGACCTCTCGGTTACCAACACTTGACAAGGTATGCTTCTTTTTTTTTTTTTTTTGAAGGTGTGCTTTTTATTCCACTTTCAAAAAAAAATTACTAAACATTATTATATAAAACCATCAAAACTATACATGATCACCATTTCATATGCTTATGCATATACTCCATACAGTAGTGCCACCAAGTGCAAGCTTTATAGTTAACAAAATAGGGAAAAGTTGGCTGCTGGAGGGTTGTATTGGATCCTAAGATCCAGACGTAGTCCTCTCAAATCCAAAACTTCTTACTGATAAAAGCCATAAGCTAGACACTAGTCTGGGGATGTTGGATGCATAGGCATTAGGTAGGGATTTTATGCACACACCTTCCTGCATCCATTGATTATGAAAGCTTGCTCTCAGTCACACTACTGTATGGAGAGTTTGGTACTCTTATTAACAGTTTTTTGGTTCACTCTAGAGCTTTTTTTACAAAAAGATAATGATAGATTTTTCAAACTGATATTATTTATGACATAACTAAGAAATCTTGAATGCCAATAAGATGTTATAATTATAATTAGAACTTTTATATAAAATTGGCCATGTTAAATTGAAGAATTCTCTTATACATGTAGACACATCACTTTTCTTATGAAAATCTGTGTGTCAGACTGGTAAGCTGCAATGAAGGAGGTTAAGATGAAGCAGAATGACTTCAGTATCCAGCATTGCAAGATAGGATGATCATATGTTTCATTAAATGCTCAAAACTGCTTTCAATATGAACAATATTTTTTGTCTATATTTTTTCTTCTTCTGCCACTTAAATTAATTACAGACTGGTCATCATGATTCTTTCATGAAATCAGTTATCTACCTATATTATCTGTGACAATGAGATTAAATTTCTACAGTCACCTTTTTATTCATTAACTACATGCACAGCATTTCTCACTCTACATTTTAACTCACATCCTTGAGAATTAAGAAAGATATAATGGGGACTGGCTTAGTAGATTGGTAGTTTTTAGTTGCAATTTTTTTTCTCAAAGCAGTGCAATCACTAACAAGTAACAGGTTTTGAGACAAGGATTCTAGCTTGCAAAAATTGCAATTTAGTCACATTATTTAAAGATCCCTTTGCCTAACATAATAGTTATAGGGGAATAGAAATTGTGCTCTAAAATTCACTTGCTTCACACAAACTGATTAAATTATTGTGTCTACTAGATTAGATACATAATAATAATATCATTGTTAGTGTTAGTATTATAATCTAATTTCTTCCTAAATATAAGGAAATGAAATGTATGAACTTTACATAATACAAACTTCTCGATACCAGAATGGAGTGGTACAATAAAGGCTATAGTTAGGAGACAAAATGTGAGAGAAATTCATATTACATGACCATTTAGAAGTATATTATTGTAGGATGGATCGAGATTAATATGCTCTAAAGTTAAAAATTATTGATTTATTATTTACAAAAATATTGATATTCTGTACTAATTTCAACACCTTCAAACATTAAAATTGCTAATTTGGATGTTAAGAATTATCAAATTACTGATGAATGAAATTCTCATAAGGTGTGTGTTATCAATATAAGTAAATCTATTCTTGAGTTTACTAAAAGAAGAATCGTGATTATTTTTCTTAACAATAATCTTATTGTTACTGATTCAACTAAGTGGAAATATGAAGCACTTTTGCTTGGTAGAATAGTAAATTAAATGAAGGATTTCATAATATATATATATAGTAGAAGTCCAACAATTGACAAGTTGGCTTAAAACTATTGTTGGATTAATAAAAAAGATACAGAGATTCATTGTGGTCACTCAAGATCTTTTTTGATACATTGAAAACAACATACAGACCTGAGAAATGGTATCAGAATCTTATTAAGTTTAGTAATGGCTCCCTGTCTTAAATTGATAATATTTTGAATAGGTAAAATGCATATTTTGATCACCTTTTGAATAATATTATAAGAATTTAGAAGTCAGTTTTTCAATATATATTAATTTTATCTACTCATTTACATTTGGATACAAATAGCCAATTTAATGAAGACAAAATAGTTTACTATAATCTTAAATATGGAAAGCCTGTAGATACTAATAAAAGGCTAGGCACATTTTAAAATAAACTGGTGATATGTTAGCTTCAAAAATATTATTTTTTTTAGGATTACATGGACCCATGACATTATACTACTTGTCCTAAATACATCTATTATCCTAAATATTAAAAATAAAGGGAATGACTATAATTGCAACAATTATCGTGGAATATGTTTATTATAAACTAGCATACAAAATATTTTGTTGAATAGATTGCTTCCAATCATAGATAAACCAGAGTCTCAACAATGTTTATAAAAGATGTGTCAGAAATAAAAATAATTTATACATTGTTTTTACTGATTTGATCAAGGTATTTAATCCATTTATTCAAACAGAATTATTAAATTATTTGAAATTAGTAATTATCCCTAAAATTTATTCATATAATACAGATTCTATATAATGAAATAAGAGGAAATGTCATTACTACATATAAAAAAGCTGAAGTACTTGAAATGAAATGAGCATATATATATATATTGTAATGGAATATAATATTCCGTTACATTATTTTAAAATGAAAATAAAAAGATCGTAAATAAAAATTGATTTATTAAAAAGAAAAAAACTTAAAAACTGAAAATTAAAAGTTGTTTAATATATATATTGTTGCGCAGATGGAAAACTTAAACTATTTTAAGAAAAAGTATTTGAAAGTATTTTTTTTTTTTAAAAAAGTAAAAATATAAAGATTGATATTTTAACAATAGAAATAATGTTGATTTCTATAACCTTAGAAAATAAAAATGATTGTTTTATTAATTAAATGATTGTTTGAAAGCAAACTGGCCCTTGAGGCATTTAAAATAAATTAAAGGGTCAGATAAGAGAGTACAAAGAAATTAAATGACCAATGCAAACACCAGAAATGTCAGCATGGACCGTAATTGAAACACCAGAGGATTAGTGACGTCTTGTCGGTTGAATCCAAAGATTGGATGATAAGAGAGTAAGAAAAATATAAAAGCCAAATGATTATTATAATTTGGATCAGAGAGCTGACTATGAATATGTCGTTATAACTAGCTATATTGCAAATTTTCACGATGTGGAAATCTGCAATAAATTTAATTTTTGGACAACCAGATGAGACCTCCCTATGACAGTTAGAGACCAAAAAGGAATGGCAAGTAGCAGCTTCGTTTTTAAAAAAAGAAGAACAAACAATCTACATAAGTGATCATGAAGATGGACCTCAAAATCTGCAGAATCCATAAAGTATAAACTTTTACCAATTGAACTTTCTTTTAAATAATTACTGTATAATGCCAATAAGTAATCAATCCCTCCCCCCAAAAAAAAGTAATATAAATGAATGTACTCTTATCTGACCAAGAATAGAACTCTAAATCAATTATAAATATTTGTTTTTATATATGTTTGCTATTTCAATTATTTCCATTTTTTTTTAAATTTAATTATTTATGTTTGTATTTAACTAGGTTATTTATTTCTATCTGTTAAATAAAATGTATTAAATTAAAGTTGGGTGTAGATAGCTGCATGGATAAAAATTAATAACTATGTTTAAATTCATTTATGTTTAATTTAAGGGATTTTAATTTCAGGCTATTTGTTTCCTAGTTGTGTCAGTGCTGGTGGAGAGATATATAGACGTTTATATTAATGTAATGTGAAGCATGTTTAGCATACAGGGCAATGTGCCCAACTGAATGCATGACCCCAAAGAGGCAGTCATATCGTTGAAATGGTCGCAGATGTATTTCCTGCACCATTGACCCCTTCTAGCTCTATGGACAGGGATTTATAAAACGGCAGAAAGACCGCTCTCCCCCATATGTAGCACTCTTTTAAAAAAAATTATATACATGATTCCTTAGTCAGGCAGATGCACTTTCCTGCTCTGGCCATGGATCATTTCCTTCAAATAATATCATGCTGTCAGATGCACATTCCTGTCGACATGGTTTTATGCTAGCATCTTCATATTATATTGTTTGCAAATATATATCTGGAAGCTGACATTGGGTTGGCTACGAACTTTTAGTTTGAGATTGAATGAATGTTTTGATAAGTTTTTAAATGGAAAAAAAATCTATGTAGACTATCTATGCTCGACATGCTAAAGTAAAATATAATTTAAATATCCATCTGTGTGATCTATTTAAATAGTAATTTGAATTTAAATTTGAAAAAAATTATTAATGTTAAAATCTAAAAATAAATTTATTCCTCAATTTTAAATGTGTGTTAATAAAATCTAGCTGTGTATTAATTATTGGCAGTGGCTTCTTTTATTTTATTCTAAGTATTTAATATATATCTTGAGAATAGAAATCTATTAAAACTTATAAAAATGTTTAAATCTCTGCTACTCTATGAGCTAGTGACATTGGGAAAACAGTCAGAATAATATATATATGAAAATTTTTTCAAATCTTAACTTACGTATCTGCCTACTCTATAAATTTTCTAGGTTCAAATGCCTAGATGGCGCCCTTGTATTGTGGATACATTAAAGGTTCACATTCAAAGACTGTTAAAGTGGTCTCCCAACATGGCACCATGATCTTTAATAAATCACGAGTGCCCTGAGAATTTTAAAAAGAAATCATGCCAGTAATATTTTTTCTGAAATCAGAATATATTTTTTGTATTATATAAAGTTATAAACTTGAATTTTGTGTAAAAAGTACTGCCAGTAAAAAAATTGTGCATATGTAGAAATAAATGCGAGGAATAAAATGTAATGATTAATATAAATCATAATTAAAAAAAAAAAGTCTAAAATGATGTAACTTCTTTGACTTGCCTAAGTTAATAATGAAATGTAGGGAAAAGGGAACTCTTGAGGGAGGAGGTGTAATCTCAGCTGGGATGAAAAGGAAAGAATAGTCAACATTTTTTTTTCTTGTAATTACTAACAAATTTATGTCTTTTCATTAATAACCAAAGTTTTGTCCTTTTAAAAAAAATTAGTATAATCAATTTGTGTAATGTCATTACTAACACTAAGTAAATTCTTTTTTTTTTTTTAATGTTTTGTTTTTTTGAGGAAGTTTACTGATATGTAGCGGAATATAATATTCCGTTACATTATTTTAAAATGAAAATAAAAAGATCGTAAATAAAAATTGATTTATTAAAAAAAAAAAAACTTAAAAACTGAAAATTAAAAGTTGTTTAATATATATATTGTCGTGCAGATGGAAAACTTAAATTATTTTAAGAAAAAGTATTTGGAAGTATTTTTATTTTGTAAAAAACTAAAAAGATAAAGATTGATATTTTAACAATAGTTGATTTCTATAACCTTAGAAAATGGAAATGATTGTTTTATTAATTAAATGATTGTTCGAAAGCAAACTGGCCCTTGAGGCATTTAAAATAAATTAAAGGGTCAGATAAGAGAGTACTAAGAAATTAAATGACCAATGCAAACACCAGAAATGTCAGCATGGACTGTAATTGAAACACCAGAGGATTAGTGATGTCTTGCCAGTTGAATCCAAAGATTGGATGATAAGAGACTAAGAAAAATATAAAAGCCAAATGATTATTTTAATTCGGATCGGAAAGCTGACTATGAATATGTTGTTATAACTAGCTATATTGCAGATTTTCACGATGTGGAAGTCTGCAATAAATTTAATTTTTGGACAACCAGCTGAGACTTCCCTATGACAGTTAGGGACCAAAAAGGAATGGCAAGTAGTGGCTTCATTTTTAAAAAGGAAGAACAAACAATCTACATAAGTGATCACGAAGATGGACCTCAAAATCTGCAGAATCCGTAAAGTATAAACTTTTACCAATTGAAGTTTCTTTTAAATAATTACCGTATAACATCAATAAGTAATCAATCACCCCCCCCCAAAAAAAAAGTAATATAAAAGAGTGTACTCTTATCTGACCAAGAATAGAACTCTAAATCAATTATAAATAATTGTTTTTATATACATTTGCTATTTCAATCATTTCCATTTTTTTTTAAATTTAATTATTTATGTTTGTATTTAACTAGGTTATTTATTTCTATCTGTTAAATAAAATGTATTAAATTAAAGTTGGGTGTAGATAGCTGCATGGATAAAGATTAATAACTATGTTTAAATTCATTTATGTTTAATTTAAGGGATTTTAATTTCAGGCTATTTGTTTCGTAGTTGTGTCAGTGCTGGTGGAAAGATATATAGACATTTATATTAATGTAATGTGAAGCATGTTTAGCATAAACTGAATGCATGACCCCAAAGAGGCAGTCATATCGTTGAAATGGTTGCAGATGTATTTCCTGTGCCATTGACCCCTTCTAGCTCTATGGATAGGGATTTATAAGATGGCAGAAAGACCACTCTCCCCCATATGTTGCACTCTTTAAAAAAAATTATATACATGATTCCTTAGTCAGGCAGATGCACTTTCCTGCTCTGGCCATGGATCATTTCCTTCAAATAATATCACGCTGTCAGATGCACATTTCTGTCGGCGTAGTTTTATGCTAGCATCTTCATATTACATTGGTTGCAAATATATATATCTGGAAGCTGACATTGGGTTGGCTACGAACTTTTAGTCTGAGATTGAATGAATGTTTTGATAAGTTTTTAAGTGGAAAAAAAAATCTATGTAGACTATCTATGCTTGACATGCTAAAGTAAAATATAATTTAAATATCCATCTGTGTGATCTATTTAAATAGTAATTTGAATTTAAATTTGAAAAAAATTATTAATGTTAAAATCTAAAAATAAATTTATTCCTCAATTTTAAATGTGTGTTAATAAAATCTAGTTGTGTGTTAATTACTGGCAGTGGCTTCTTTTATTTTATTCTAAATATTTAGTATATATTTTGAGAATAGAAATCTATTAAAACTTATAAAAATGTTTAAGTCTCTGCTACTCTATGAGCTAGTGACATTTGGAGAACGGTCAGAATAATATATATATGAAAATTTTTTTGAATCTTAACTTACGTATCTGCCTACTCTATAAATTTTCTAGGTTCAAATGCCTAGATGGCGCCCTTGTAGTGTGGATACGTTAAAAGCTCACATTTCATTGACCGTTAAAATATATATATATATTTGCTCCAACATTTTTTCAATTTTTATATTACTTATTTTAGAACTAAACAGGGACTGACATATGATACCAGTTTGACTTTTAATTTGAATAAATTTAAAATAAAAACAAGAATTTTATCTTCTTGGATTCTAAGTTTATAATGTGCTAATAATACTGCCAGATTTTTAAAATATATAATGGTATGGTCATAAGAGTGATCAATACATTGTACAACTTTCTGGATGTGATACGATAGAGTTCTTTATTTAACATTTGATTTTATTGTAAAATTCTCTCATTATTAGATTAATCATCTAAACCACATGAACTATGCAGGATTTCCTAAATGGTGAATTAGAACATGATTTTTATGGGAGATATCTCCTTATTACAGTATAAAGATTATCTTAAAGGCATTCTCAAGAAGTGCAATATTTATTAATTTCTATTGAGAAAACATGGCAGCGAATAGAATACATTGAAGAGCTGCAATTAGATATGGTTGTGATGAAGTATTTTGAAATAAGTTTTCTATTGAAGCAGAAAAAAGGATTAGTCAAGCGTTTTTAGCTGAGAGGTCAATGCAGCCATCTTGCAAGCAAGCAGTTGTTTGCAGATGGTTGTTGTGGGTTCGCTCCTGGCTGATGCTATGACATATGGGGAAAAAAAAGGATTGCATAGCAAAATATCAAGTAAACTGGAAAACAGACCAGCATGTATCATATGGGTATGCATTTGTAGTTCACTAATTGGTTTGGATAATCATTGCAAAATTATCATTTATAAAACTATTTTTTTTGTTGGAGTTGGAATGACCATACGTTTACTGGTGGCTATTATATGTATATGCATTGCGAAAAACTGAAATATGAATTTAATCAATAGAAATCAATAAAATTAGACTATATTTAATTACAATCATGGAGTATAAACATTAAAAAAAAATTTTTTATCTGTGGTTTGCTAATAAATATTGTATGTTCAATTTATTTTATTTCTTCATATTAAAGAAAAATTAACTTCTTTGAAATGTTAAACAGGTCAATAATTTACTGCGTGTTTTAAAACAAACACAGTGAAATATTGGAAAATTAAAATTTTGCTTTATTAAATATTCATTAAGCATTTGTTTAATTTTTTATATAAAAAGTTAAACTTTTAATATACCAATTTTAAAAATAATAATGATAAAAATATTAAATTAAATTTTATTTTGATTGATGATAAATGTAATTTAAGTGACAGTAGAAAAGATTATAATTTTAATTGTATTGATAGAAATAACAATTGCACTATTAACAGATATAATAAAATATAAATAATCAATTTGTCATGATTTGTCGGTTTAATAGGTATTAATATAATTAAAAAACAATTATTGACTCCATAGACATTTAAAAACAATACTAACAAGTTAATTACGTATCTAATTTGTGCAGTTAATTCTTATCTTTAATGTTTTATTTGAAACAGAATATACATATTAATGAACACTCGATTTTAATAAACTATTTTTAGCCAATCAAAAGATTTGAATTTATGAACTGAAACTAGAATAAGTAACCGTAGTTTCAAATAACAAATCATCTAGCAGCTTGATATTATGGAAAATGATATTCTCAACCTATCAGAACAAAATGTATTTGTATGATGTATATTATTGCTCTATAAATAAATATGAACAAAAAGCTCTGAATAATCATCACAATTCTGACAGACATTATTATTTAAAACAACATTGATAATAAATTTTAAATAGAATCATAATCAGTACTGATAATATAATTATAAACACAGGTATCCAATTCATTATAAAAATAGTGTAACTTTTGTAAATTATAACAAATATGATGATCTACGTTCTAATAAATGATATAAATTTAATTGTCTAAAAAATAGTTAATCATTGGGAACTTATAACTGTCAGCATGAAAACTAAGTTTGTAATCATCTCCAAAATATATTAGCAAATTGATTACAGTACAATAATCAAAGCTGTTTGTTATGTTCAATACTGCATTAGTTACATACATAATTAATCTACTTGAAATAAGCATATTTTAGGCTGCAAAATGAGTACAAATATGGACACATATATATTTATATATTGCTATATGTAATGCTTAGAAGATTACTATAAATAAAGTTTTATAATCTTAACTATATGTTATTCATCACTCCAAACATAATAAGTATTGCAGCTTTGACAATTTGCAATATCAAATTTGAACATATATATATAATTATAATTGAAATAATATTTTTAACGGTTTACAAACAATTACAAACAATCCTTAAATCCGCAGAAGTACTTTCAGTTACTTTCTAACCTGCCTCAACTGCCATTAAATTCAAAAACCAAAAGCGGAAGCAAATGTCATCAATTCAAATTCCACGAATCTCATATTTTAATGTTAGAAGCTTGTCAATTTATTAAATGCGTTTTATTCCTGTTTATAAAAATTGCCTCTTTAATTTTTCTTTTACTATGGTTTCTCTCTTCATGAAGAATTTTCACATTTTCAAAATTAAATTTAAATTTATATTTACATGTTTTTTCATGATCAAAGAAAACTGATGGAGATATTAAATCACCATTATTTTTATTTTTTACACGCTTATATAACAATTCATGTTCCTTCAATCTTTTCTCAATACTGCACCTAGATTCACCTATATATGATAGCATATCATAATAATAATAATAATAATAATAATAATAATAATAATAATAATAATAATAATAATAATAATAATAATAATAATAATAATAATAATAATAATAATAGTATAAATTTGCTTATAGAGAAATTAAATAAATTGAATGGCTTAAAATTGACTATTGAAAAAGAACAGGACAATAAGATTAACTATTTAAATTTAATGATCACAAGAGATAACAGTATATTAAATTATAAACTAATAATTAAGCCACTGCAAAAAAGAGGATATATAAATTGTAAATCAAAAGTACCAATGATGCATAAGATGGCAAGTTTTTAATCTTTTTTGTTTCAGAATGAAAAATTATGTAGTTACCAAAGTGATAAACTGAAAAATATTGAGATATTTGCCAAGGAATTGCATGAAGTTGGTTATAAAATGAAACCCATAAACAATACTTTATGTCAATTTAAAAAAAAATATTATAATTTAAAAGAAATGAAGATTAATAGTAAAAAATAGATATCTATTCCATTTATTTCAAATCCACAAGTAAATTTTTTTAAGGATTTATATAAGAATGTGTTTAATGTTTCATTCTACATTCCAAACAATATTAATAAATTAGTCAATAATTCTAAGGATGTCATACCTGTCAAGCAAAAAAGTAATGTCATATATCAAATTTTTTGTGATTGTATGCTATCATATATAGGTGAATCTAGGTGCAGTATTGAGAAAAGATTGAAGGAACATGAATTGTTATATAAGCGTGTAAAAAATAAAAATAATGGTGATTTAATATCTCCTTCAGTTTTCTTTGATCACGAAAAAACATGTAAATATAAATTTAAATTTAATTTTGAAAATGTAAAAATTCTTCATGAAGAGAGAAACCATAGTAAAAGAAAAATTAAAGAGGCAATTTTTATAAACAGGAATAAAATGCATTTAATAAATCGGCAAGCTGCTAACATTAAAATATGAGATTCATGGAATTTGAATTGATGATGTTTGCTTCCGCTTTTGGTTTTTGAATTTAATGGCAGTTGAGGCAAGTTAGAAAGTAACTGAAAGTACTTCTGTGGATTTAAGGATTGTTTGTAATTGTTTGTAAACCGTTAAAAATATTATTTCAATTATAATTACAATATTGTTTTCAATTAACGGATATTTTATTTTATATATATATATCATCATCATTATCAACCATTATCAATCCACTGCAGGATGAAGGTCTCTCCAAGTTTAATCCATCTTCTCCGATCTTTAGCTTCTCTTCTCCACATCACCCCTACACATTTTCTTATTTGATCCATCCATCTTACATGTGGTCTCCTTCTGGGTCTTTTACAATCTCTTGGAATCCAGTTTAAAATTTCAATTGTCCATCTATTATCATCTCTTCTAGCAATATGTCCAGCCCAACTCCACTTCAATCTTTTAATTTTTTCAATGAGGTCAGTAACACCTGTTTGTTCTCTTACCCATACATTGCGTTTTCGATCTCTTCTTGTTACTCCCAACATACATCTCTCCATACTTCTTTGATGCTGAAGTCTCTGTATTGATCTTCTATTAAGTGTCCAAGTCTCAGATCCATAAGTAAGAACTGGTAAAACACATTTGTTAAAAACCTTTCTTTTCAAACACATAGGCATATTTCCTTTTAATATCAAGTTATTTCTACCAAAAGCACTCCAACCAAGTTTAATTCTATGATTAATTTCCTCTATTATGTTTCCATCTGTATTAATAATCTGACCAAGGTATTTGTAACTCTTAACTTCTTCTAATTCATCATAATCAATCTTTATTTTCATATTTTGAGCAAATCGATTAAACATTACTTTAGTCTTTTTAACATTTATCTTTAGTCCTACTTTCCTACTTTCATCTGATAACTCTGCAACATTTCCTGCAGCCAGAAGCATTATTTGCAAAACAACTACATCATCTGCGAAATCTAAATGACTTAAATAATCTCCATTTACTTTCACTCCTTTGTTTCCCATTTTAATCCACAAAATACTTCTGACATGCTGTAAAAGTTTTGGAGATATGGGCACCTTGTCTTACACCTTTCTCAATGTTGACTTCCCAGTATCATTATGTAATCTAATTGTTGCTGTTGCATTTTTATAAATATTCTTTAAAATATGACAATATCCTGGATCTATACCTTGATGATCCAATGCTTTAATCACTGAAGAAATGTTTATAGAATCAAATGCCTTTTCATAATCTACAAACCAAAACATAATGACAACTCATATTCATTGCCTTTCTATAACTTCTCTCAATACTTGAATATGACTAAGTACTAAAACCACTTTTAAAACTTTCTTTGTGGAAAAAAGTCGTAGATGAGTTGTAATTATCTTGGTAAAAATTTTATATAAAACTGATAAAAGGCTGATAGGTCTGTAATTTCTAATATCTTCTTTATCACCTTTTTTAAATATTAATATTATTACTGCATTCTTCCAATCATCCGGTACATCTTTATCATTTAGACATTTGGTATATAACTTTGCTAATATTTTTTCTGTTTCTTCACCTGCTTCTTTTAATATATCAATTATAATTCCATCATTACCTGGAGCCTTTCCTTTTTTCATACATTTAATTGCTTTCTCACTTCTTTTTAAATTTGCAATTCGAAGATGTAATAGATATAGGAGGATTGTTCTTTATTACTATATAATTCTTGATAAAAATCTTCTACCAATTTCATAGCATCCCTCTTTTAGTAATAATTCCATCTTTTTTCCTTATTGCAGATATAAATTTCCTACCAATACCAAAATGTTGTTTTACATTCTTAAGACTTTTATTTTCTTCTACAGCTTTTCTTGCTAGTTCACAGTTATACTTTCTTATATCATTTTCAACTCTTTTCCGCACCATTTTACAAAATTCGAGATATTCAATTCTTTTTAATGCATCATTCTTGCATATCTTCATATTCCTTCTTTCTTCATAAGTTCTCTAGTCTCAGTAGAAATTTTATTAGTCAATTGCTGCTTTTTCTACCAGCTATCTTTGTTGCAGTTTTAAAAGTGTATCAGTTATTTTCATATTATTTCATTCAAATCTGAATCATGTTCAAAATCTACTAATACTTGAAACCATTTGTAGTTCTAATTTAAATTCATTAGAATGTTTCTAAGATTAGGAATATCAACTGTAAATATAGTTTTTCTTAATAATTTTGTCTCTCTAGTTTTACATTAACATGTATCTTACCCCTTACTAATCGATGATCACTTCCTGTGTTAATTTATTAAGAACATTACAACTTGAAATGTATTCCCTGTTAGTCAAATATAACCAATTCTGCTGTACCTTTTTGGTGCCCTGTCCATTTCCTTCAACATTTTTCTCAAAAATGAATTCATAATATAAAGTTTTTCCTTCTCTGCAAACTCCACAAGCTATGTCCTCTCTCATTTCTATTACCATAACCAAAATTACCTACAACACTTTCATCTTTCATTTGTTTACCAATTCTCTTATATATATATATATATATATATATATATATATATATATATATATATATATATATATATATATATATTATAATTAGAAGACTATACAGTGTTATGGCTAATGCATTGTTTAAAATCTAAATAGAATATTGAATTTTTAAAGGGTAAATTAGAATATTTCAGATAAGATTAGAATTTTTTATTTTATAAATTTACATTAATTCATAACAATTATATTTCAATAAATACACATGTGATTATTAGTAATTTTTTATTAGTTTAGACATTATTACACTTCTTGGTAGATTGGAGATAAACTTTTGAATGTTATTAATGATTTAGTATATCCAGTATTTTTTATAATCTAGTCTAGTGTTTCTGTTTTTATACATTTATCTGACTTTTTACATATGCACAGAATAATATTACTACTATAATTCAGACAAATGCATGTTAGGATCTATTAATACACTTTTTCCAATATTTACAACCATACATTTGCAGTATGCTAGTGTAAATAATTGTTGATAGAGTTATAGGAAATATATAGTTAAAAAAAAAGAAGTACAGCAAAATTCATACAAATGTACATAAAATTACAAAAAATAACATAATTTAAATAAATAAATGATATAAATATACATAAAGTAAAACACATCTAATAATTTTTAAACTAATAAAAAATAACAAATGGATCAATCACTTGAGTATTTATTGAAGGATAATTATTATTAGTTCAGTAGTAGATTAATAGATTTGAGTACTAAATAATTATGGTTTGTGGCTCATTTTTATCATTTTCAGTGCTGGAATATAGCTTCAAAGTTGCAAATCTTTGGAATGTGTCTAATTATGAATAACCCTTGATTAATAGAACAACACAAATTAATTTTTAAAATTTTTATAAATGAATAAAAGGCTATGATGTCTAACTCTGGAGAAAAATGCTAATTGGAAAAGCTCAAAAGACAAAGATTGGGAATGCATTGTAAAATCTATTATTATTATTCATATTTTCTTGTATCTATAACAGTGTCTTTGGTGCATATTGGCAGTCATAATGAGTTATGAAATGATTTGCATGCAGTTGGCCTACCAACATTATTAATAATTTCTTATTGATTGGATAATGTGTATATAATTATTAAAAAAGGTCCTAGAATAATTTGGATAGGGAGAATACATATCAGAGGAATTAACATTGATGTGATAATTATAAAAATAAAAAAGCTAATCATGTTAAATTATAAAAAGATATAATCTTAAGAATTGATAAACATGTCTGTTCTTTAATAATTTTTATTAGTCATTCATTAAATTAAAGATTATCCAATGGTGAATAATATTTCTGTAGTATAATTTTTACTACACTACTCTCATGCAAGGTAAAGACTGGTTTCTATTCACTTTAACACCTCATGAAATGTGCATTTTGGGGATCATAGATTTTTTTTACATGTCTTTGAACATGTCTATGATTACATCTTTCTACAAGGTATTAAAAGAAGATAGTCCCTACCTTTCACAAGAGTAATGTAGTGAAAACTATACTACAAAAGTACTATTCATTATTGGATAATCTCTAGTCCAATGAATGACTAATAAAAATATTAATATTCTTTCATTAAGTGATTTATATCAAAGTTGTGAGGGCAGCATGTTTCACGCTTGTCAAATAAATTATAATAATTTGCTATCTTTATATATACTGAACAATAATAAAGATATGTGAAAGAGATTGTGATCTGGGCCAACTGATGAGTGCTGGTTCAACATGAAATGTGCATCTAGGGGATCATAGATTTCTTTCATATCTTTGGTCATATGTTTATGATATCCAAAGTATTAAAAGTGGATAGAAATCAGTCACTACTTGCAGGAGAGTAGAGTAGTAAAAATTATACTACAGAAATATTATTCATTATGTCTGTTTTTTATTTACATATACAAAAATTACAGACAAATCTATTTAGGATGAACTTTAAAAATATAAGTCATTGTTTATTAATGAAAATCCTATCTTAATCATTATAGACATTATTAAAAAATGAATGATGTGTACAATGTTTATAGCTAAAGTCTACCAACAGTCTTTGAGATTTTTTTTTCTTTTCCAGATTACCGTTCAAATTTTTAGATTATTTAATTAAAAATTAATCCTTTGTTTACATATATTTACACCTAAATTTGATTAAAAGACATTTCCCAGATCATTCTTCGTATTAAAATTGCAATTAAATTTACACAACAGTTTTTACATTGATCGCCTGTATATATAAAAAATCGTTTAAAGTGTATGATGTAGCTTTTCAAACTTAAAAGTGCTAGAACAAAGATTGTTAAGGATGCAAGAAATGAAAAAAAGGCCATCTCCATGAACAAATGCTATTACTTGACGTTAATATCCCTATTGTATAAACCAGGGGGTGTCCAACAAGTTGATCGTGATCTACCGGTCGATCGCAAAGCCATTTTTGGTCGATCGCGAGGCCAATCTAGCAAGAGCTGTCGGGTAACGAGTGAAACAAATTAAGTAAAGATTTTCAAGTTTTTTTATTTTTATTTTTGTTCTAAATTTTTTTTTCAGTTCTAGATAGGTGAAGTCCATTAAGTCGTAGCATTATTGAAAATAATATTTTTAATCTTGATTTAATGTAGCTAATTTGAATTAATAAATATCGTTAATAATTACTTATGTTGCTTTAATTCCCCCTGACATGAGTTTTTTGGCCTATTAAATAATTGTTATTTTTTACTAGGTAGATATATAAAAATGGTATGTAGTTCACACCTCCCTCCACTTAGACTACGCCTATGACAAGTCGATCGCCTATGACAACAAGTCGATCGCAAAACATTTTTAAAATAAAAAATAGATCTTATGAACAGAAAAGTTTGCCACCCCTGGTGAAAGTAAAGAGAAAACTGAAAAAAAAATTTTTTTTAAAAATTTATATGGACAAATGATCACGAAATGAAGTGTTAACCAAAACACCAAGCAAAGCACAATAGTTTCAATGAATTGGTCAAATAATTTTATTAGTTTCGTTCATTCAGAAATTTTATATTTTTCATCCAATGAACACACAGCTTTCCAGAATATAACCGAAAATACGAACACATTCAATTCATCTCACTCCAATATCTACTCAAAAGAGCTGGTAAATGATGATAATGTTGGCATGATTTGTCGTCATATTTTATGACTTTTTTAGGTAAGCATAAAAAAGAGATTTGTTTCAGATAAGTTTAAATATCTAAATGAGAATTTAATTATTTTTGAAAATTTAAAATAAAGTATAGCATATATATAAAAGCCATCATATTTTTTAAAAATGTTTAAGTAAATGTTGCGATTTTTAAATTAATGAATTAAAATTTTCGTTAAATAACAGTATTTAACCTTTAGCCTAGAAGACAATACTTCTTTAACTTCTTTATTTTTGAGAGTTTTCCCCACATCATTATTCAGAATCCCATCAGAGTAAAGATTGATTCAGTAATAAAGAAAATCCTTCAGCATGTTAAAGGAAAACTCAACACTTTTTGGATTATAATTAAAAGCTTTTACATTCGGAAACTGTCCCTTGAAAAGACGTTTGTTAACACTTTTGGTACTATGCTTTTACATGTGTGTGCGTACATTCACATTGCATATTTCTGAAAGCAGTTGCCAGAATCAATTTCAATAAATACATAAGCAATTGGAAATGTTTTTTTATGAAGGTAAAAACAATTATATTGAAGCAATCGGATCTGAGTTCGATCCTAGCTTCATAACATCTAGCCATAAGCCCACTTCAAACCCTAGTACTAACCTTAAATGTCCGATGCAATGGGGCTGTATACGTTCAATCCACACTAATTTCCATAAAGAAAAACTTATTGTATAAAATGTGTATTAAAATTAATTCATTTGAGTTTAAATTAATCAATGTTATTAATAAATTCATGATAAAATTATTCATGAATTTATATATATTACAAATGCATGGATTGTGCATATATATTTATAAATATTTAAATATATATAATTGTTCGAAAGTTTCATTGCATCGTCGGGAATGTTTTGATTTTACTTTAAATAATTTGTTAAAATTTTTAGTGATTAAAAGCTACATTCTTTCGATAAGCTTTCAGATTTTCCCTTTCCAAAACAATGGTTAAAGTTTTATTAATTAGAAAAAAAGATAAGTATTTAAAATGTAAGGATTTCCTAATTAAAATCATTTTCTGATTCTAAGAATTCATTTTCTAATTAGAAAATGAATTCAAGTTAATGAGTTTGAAAGCCTTATTGAAGGAATGTATCTAAAAACAACTAGTAGATTTTGTGAGATTGATTAATGAAAGAAGCGCTAGCTCAAAGGCATCAGATACAGTTGAACTGGATACTTTATCCGATTCAAGGGTTCTATCATGTAAATTGAAGAAAAAAACAACCCAAGTTTTATATGTGCAATAACACACATACTTATTTATTTTGAAATCTTATATTTTTAATTCTAAGTTGATTTTAGTATAAAATATTTTTTTTATATGATGCTTGTTTTCTTTTAAAATAATTAAAAGCAAACAAGGTTTAATTAGTGCTCTTATATGTATTTTATTTAAACTAAAAAAAAAAAAATAATGTTGATGTATTTTAAAGCTGAGATTTAGTTTTGTATTTTTTTTTTATAAAAAAAAATAATAATCATTTTTGTAAGATTAAGCCCTGTAAGATATTGTTTTTCTAATTAAGATTGCGCAGGAGATAACGAAGGACATAAATAGCTGGGTAATTTATTTTTTTGTTTGATTAGAGAGGAGGATTCAAAGAGACTATTCTATTCATTCAGTTTTTATTGCTCACCTTCTTCTTATTGAGGATCGATCCAGATTTTAGCTGTTATTGAACTGTTGCATTGTGAAAGTGACTAAAATTTCTTTTTCTGATATTCGTGCTACGGGAATCACCAAGTTAAATTTCCGTTGACCGACAATAACTCTATTTGCCGTGATAATAGCAGTCATTCAGATGCCATGCCTGTAATATACACCACGAAGAATCTCCACAACATGATGGGCTGAGCCTTTCCAAAGATGAACCGCCGGAGCTCCAAATTGTGACTTTTATCATGACCTAACTGTCAAGTCCAGAGTGGATCCCGATAATGCCTCCAGACTTCTGAAACTGTAGTAAATGACATCCGTTGTAGAGGACTCCATAAACCGAGCTTTGTGTGAACAACAGAACTTAATATTATCTCAAGGTAACTTACCTTTCCATGTCAAAATCAGGGCTAAATCTCTAATTAAGTCTCTCGCAAATCTCAGCTTAATCTTAAAAAGAAATTATATTTACGATGTGTAATTTATCAATTTAAATATTAATGTATTTTTGTTTATTTTACAGTACAATCTTAGTAGCAAGATTTTCAATCTTAAAATGTTGCTTGTTCGAGAGTGTAGGGCGAGTGATATTTTATGTGCTTAATAATTTCTCAGTTTTATGATTAACCCTTGTTAAATGTTCAGACCGACCTTAGTAGTTTTCTTTTATTTTTGTTTGTTTGTTTGCTTTGGTGTTAAACTAAATCAAACTTGGCTTTGGCTAGCGATTTCTAGGATATATGATTTATTTATTTTTGGTAGAGATTTATTTGCTATAATTCAGATTGCGTAATTCATGTTTCTTTCTTGTGTGAGACTAACCTTGGCTCATTTCAATGTACTTGTCCATGAGCGTTTTGCAGAATTATGACATTCTTGGTTCCAACATTTCTTTTCTGGACTAAGAAAAGCTCGTCTGCGCTGTCCCGTTATTCTCCACAAACATCCATCTTACTAAATCTCTATAGGGAAAAGGGAATTGGTTGGGTGAACCACTAGCAAGAAGATATAAGCCATTATTGTGTCATAGATAAGAAATGAATGTGTCTGCCTGGGTATTTAACGTAGTTCTGCTCGCATACACTCAATGTTAAGATCTGCTAAGTAAATGTATCTCAAGTTTCATGTTTATTTTGTTATTATGTTTAATAAATTTAAAAAGTTCTTATAAGTATTTTGGCTGACGTTTGTCTCAGTGTTTTCTCAATTGTCTGAACCACCTTCATTAGCTTTTGCTCTCCCTGGGTTTAGTCCGGCACATTCATGTTCGTATATCCTGCCCACCCTTAAAATAAATGTCTAGTTCCGGTTTTCGGACTAGTGGCGCCCTCATGGTCAGAATGTATGAAACAAAAATCTTTCGTCTGGCACACAGTATATATAGCTCTGAAAAGTTTGGAGAGGGAGAAGCCATCTTTGTTGTAGAGAATTGCCAGGAAATTCTGTGTGTCTTAAAATCATGAATTCAAATAGTGTTTCGATCATGGTGAAGGGCTAAAACAGCAGGAATCTGGCTACGGTTCCTGAAGTCTCCTGAAATCTTCAATGAAGCTGCTAAATCCTTTCTGGACCAATCTTGCTGCTAAAATTGTGAAAATCCATTAAAATTCTGTTCAAGTAATCGACCGAATGCATGCCTATGTTTTACCAACCCGGACATGTAAACTAAGGAACCAGCCCTGAAGAAATGGGTAATATATTTCCATAATGAACCTTAAACTTTCTGGCCAGTTTCCAAACTTTATTTTACACTCCCTTTAAGAGCTCTTCTCATTTATAAATGTAATACTCTGTGTAACACCTTTTATTTATGCTATTTTAAATTAGTAATTCTCTCAATCTCTAGTCTTTAAATTTAACTTTCCTTCCTTACTATGGCAGTTCATTTATTATATTATATATATTTATTGTGTGATTTATTAATGTTGTTTATTTTTAATTATATGCCAATAATCCTTCGATTCGATGAGCTCCTTTGTTCCGTTTGCTTTGTGCAAATAATATAAAATTAATTCTGATAGTAATTCTCGCCCATTAGAACTAGGTTTATACAGTTCTATTAATCATCGAGTCGAAAGAAATTATTAAATGTTTGTTATTTTTATAAATGGCTAATAACAGATTAGTAGCTCCATTTCTAATCTATGCCCCAGCTATTTTCTCGTATTCACCAATGTGTATTTATTCATACATAATGTTAAAATGTTTTTGAAAAGGGTCGATAAAGGAATTAGCTAAATACATTCTAATTCAAATTGTTTTTACTATATATTACTATTCAGAAAGGGCACGATATTTGGGGCATGATTAATATAATTTTATAATGCGTTAAAATAGTTTTAGTTAAAAGCTCGTTTGACTTGAATTAATTTGATCAAGTCATCACATAGAACATTCTATAATTGGGTTTTATTTTTCAAACGGTGACTATCAAGTCATCATCTTCAACGTTGCTGGCTTAGGGCTATCGTTCATTTTGCAGGCTTGTCAGTGATGATATTTCTGATGTTTTAATTATAGAGGAAGAAAGCACTTCCTTCCCCCACTCATGTTATATTTGGAACACCAAAGGTTCATAGTTATGACTCGACCTGGCTTCCCCGTGTTCCACATCTACTTAAAGGGCATAAGACTTGTGAAATACAAGCCGCCATACTACTTTAAATCACTGACCAGCTATTATCTTTCATGTTCACTTTACAGCTCATAATTCGTCAGCACCATTACCTCTCTGTTCCAGTAAAACCCGTTCTGATGCTCGTAATTCATGATGAAGTGATTTCAATTAAAGTCGAACAAATTCTCAGTTATAGTTAATTAAATAAGTTTTCTAATAAAGGTTAAAGTTATGACCTAAATATGCATCTTGCTTTTCATGAATGGATTTGCAAATGTGAAAATAAATCTCACATTATTTCGTATAAAATTAGAGTAATAATTTACTTTACAACTGAATACCTTTATCTGCCTTTAGTTTCTTGTTGGGGGCATAGACATAGCATTCCATAATATTGCGTAATACTCATTGGCATATAATAATGACCGCCACTCTTATTATAATTATAAGCTCTGTTAAAGGCTAGAGGTGATTAATATAATCTCATTTAAAATTCAAACAAAACTATTACTATTATTATTAAATATTTTATAAACACACTTGGTTTCTTAAGTTTTTTTATTCATAATTATTTTAATATTAATGCTCACTGTCTGTGTTGGCAACCCAAACATATACATATGATTTGATTTAAAATTATCTTAGTTAATTTATTATCCGATATTAGTGTCAGTTCAAGGGTCTATAATCCTCACCAACCATTGATCTAGTTTCTTGGCACATAGCACTGTGCCGTCAATTTAGATTTCTACTAAGCTGAGCTGGTGAGTTGGGTTTGAGTTCAGTTTGGTTCAGCTGAGTTTGGATCCAACTTGCAGTTTAGGTGGTGTGTTTTTCGACTGGTACAATATTTAATTAAAAACATATAGAATTTAACTTTAAATCAATTCAAATATTTCTGAAATATTTTGTACATAATACTAGATAAGAGAAAAAACATGTATCGTTGACATCATTGAAAGAATTAAGAGACTGAAATGGAGCTGGGGTAGCCATGCTGCTGAAAGAATAATAGCCAGACAACTAAAATTTTGAATAGAACCCCAAGAGATTCTGAAAAGTCTGATAAAAAAGTATATGTGAGTTGACTAGGTGAAGTAAGAAAATTTGTGGGTATGTTGTGAAGACAAGTGTTAGGAATTGGAGGAACTGGTTTAAATTTAGAGAAACTTTCATTGTGCTGTGGATTGATTATGGTGCAAATGATGATGATGATGAATATTTCCATTTTAAAAATCTTTCTATTTCTTCTGCAAATGCACTATAAAATGTACAAAAAAGATATTTCTCTTGCAATTCAAATAACATTCTATAGTAATAAATTTTTGGTAATACATCCACCATCATGTAGGATGTTTTATATTTTACACATGAGTTTTGGAAGACTACTGACATTTTAAGTTAAAAAACAATCTTTCTGTAAATTTTTTTTAGCTATTGTTAAAGCTATAAAGATCTAAAGATCTTTATAGCTGAAGATAAAATAATTGATTTCATTCATCATACATACTCAATGTCCAGATATATTTTATGCTCTATACAAATTGGGTAAAAACCATGCCCTTAACTCACAAGATGTAATTTAATCAATTAGAAAGTGAACGACAGATTCAATTACTCATATTTTATTCTTCTTTATTTTAAACAAAATATCATGTACTATTTTACCACTACATTTCCATTGGAGCATGTTACAAACTACCATTCATTTGTTATTTATATATACACCATGTACATTGCTTACAATGATCTGTATGTTTAGGTGCAGTCATAGATTATTAAATTATAGAACTCTAGATCTATTGATCATGACCAGCTCTGCTCTTCCAGTGTTAAAACTTATGAATTCCTTAGCAATAAATTATTCGATGTTTTTTAACAAACTCTCTGCATTATTTAGTGTAGATGTATAGTAGCAGACGCTAGATCTTAAGGAATATGAATTGCAGTCATTTCTGGCACTTCTGGGGTTGATTTTTTAATTCCCATACAATAAACTATTCCACTATTACAATATATAATATTACAAATCGATGTCTGTATTTCTTCAAAATAATATACGTAAATTTATAAATAAATATTTAAAAATACAGTACTTAAAAGTTTATAAAAAATATATGTATAACCGTCACTTAGAAGCGCTTTCAACTAACTTGTAGCTTTGTCAACTATCACTTTTAAAAAAATGTCAGCTTTCCCATAATTCCATGTCAACTTTCCCATAATTCTATGATCTTAACGTTTGCTACTTGCCTATTAATTAAATCTTGCTCATATTTATATATTAACATCGCCTCTTTAATTTTCCTTTTATTATTATTTCTTTCAGTTTCCAATATTTTTACGTTGTTATAATTAAAATCGAAACCATATATACATGATTTATTATGGTCATAAAAGACAGAAGCTGATAAAGTATCATTATTTTTAAATTTTTGTTTTGTATTTTGAATCCTTTTAAATAATAATAAGTTCTCTTTTGTTCTTTTTTCCAATGTTCTTTTATGTACTGTATTTTCAAATATTTATTTATAAATTTACACACATATATATATATATAGTAAAATTAAATTTCCTTAAAATAAACCATTACAGAGCAAAAGCATTTTACCCTTTCATAGAGAAACAGGAAATAATAACGTAATATTCCTCAGGCTTGCCAATAGTCGAATGGATAAGATTTGAGTGAATTTTCATCCATGTTTATCCACCACTAAAAATATCTAGAATAACTTTTACACACATTAATGGACATTTGTAAGGCAGTAATCCCAACATGTGACACATGCTCCATAGATGACAATTTGATTTTTAAGGGAGCAATTTGAGGATGAGTTATTAATAGGGATTTTATGACTTTTTTTGTTACTAGCAGTGAATTTGAAATCACTAACTGTTTTTATATCTTATTATTCATAAATTAAGCTAAGAATGTTTTTTTTTAATGTCCCTCTTTCAACATCATCTTTTCCTGTCTTTTCTGTTTATATAATCTTTACTCCTTATCTCTCCATTGTTACTTGGAGTAAGTTAAGTGGCTTGAAACTCCATTGTACTTCAACTGTTTTTTATTAAAGCCCCTTTAGGTTTTCTCTACATAAATAACAGTTCACTTTTTGAATAATAAAAATTATATGTTGTGAGCTGGGATCAGAGTTTTAGAGATGCTTAGATGGGGCATGGCCAAAAAAAGATTGGGAACCACTCTTATAAAGATTGGCAAGTGCTGCCTGTTTAAAAAAATCTCAAGACAATTTAAATTTTATAAGCTTCTTTAGCCTAGATTTAAATCCAGATCATAGATATAACGTTCTCAACAATTTTCTACATACATACTCTATAACTTTGATGCGGATTAAAATCCATCATTATTTATTTTTCCAAACACAAATAAATAAATAAAATGCTGATTATGATTTTATTTTATTTAACATATATTTAACATGCATTCACTACATTTTATTCTTTTATTAATTCTGCTAAAACAAATTTACTGTTAAATAAATAATTATAATTTTTTTTTTTTTTATTACAGGTGTTGTATTTTTGCTAAAAGGTTTTATTTAACTCACACTTATTTCTGAAATCACATATATATTAAAATATTATAAAAAAAATTCCAAAATCTTCATAATTAAGTAATTTTGTCTATGAAGTGTTTTACTTGACTTAATATTAGTGTTTAGCTCTCTAGTATTTTATATATAATGAGAAATGAGTCATGTTTATAATTAACATTATTTCTAATAAGTTCTATGATTTTTTTTAATACATATTTAAACTTTGGATTGCATCTCAGATGTGAACATTTTAAAAAAAAAAAAACACTTTTTTTATTTAAAAAAAAATTGCAAGGTTTCTATTCTGTTTTTTTTTTTTTTTCTCATGTGTCATAGCATCAGCTGGGAAGTGAACTCGCTAACCCGGAACAACTGCTTGTAATGCAGCTGTCGCTGACCTCTCGACCACCAATGCTTGACAAGGTTTCTACTCTGTTATTACTAAAAATCATACAGAATGCAAAAAAAAAAATGACACACACATATATAAAATAATATCAGCATCAATAAATAAGAATCTATTGTGGTGAAAAATTTTTTAATACTCTGGCATAAAATTCTAATATACTCTTTTCTATTCTATAATAGTTTCATATTAAACTCTTTTCTGATATTCTTAACCTTTCGAAACTACTTTGACCCATTGATTATATTATATTTTTATTGATATGCAAACATTTTATTCCCATTTTAAATCTTCAGCTTTGTAATAACATCAATAAAGCTACTTTAAATTCGATATCCATTGTTTTGGTTTATTGCTTTCATATTATTTTTATTATTCTTCATATTATTAGTAGTTAATAAAATGCCATTGAATATTAGGGATATTTTTTAATATTGTGACATTAATTAGATTACAAGATTAAAATTTTGATAATGATGATGTTCACATAGTCTTGCAAAATACAATCTAATATTTTGATTTAGAAAAAAAAAACACAAAAAACATATGAAATTAGGAAATTCTTAAATACAGGTTACAATCTTATTAGTAGTCTAGCGAGGACAAATATAAATATCTTATTCAGTTTTAAATTAAGCAAAAGCTTGTTTGTAACTACAGTATATATATATAATTAAGAAAAGAAGGAAAAAACACTATTTTATTAATGTTGAAGTGAAGCTTTTCAAATTTCATAAATTTTGTTGTTAAAGAAATTAACTGCTCATTAAAATTGAAAGGGGAAAAAAGACAAATCTGTCAAGAGAAAAATTAAGGGCATCTCAGTAAACACGTTGCTTTATTTTTATTATAATTCATTTATGACAAAGATGCTAAAAGCTCTTAAGGTTTTCTTTCTTCATTTTTTTTTTACCTACAGTCAATCAATATATTCTGAAATCGTAAATAAAAGGACAAAACTAAAATTGAAAAGTTGATGAAAGTTTTAAAGACTTAATAAAATATTACTCAATAAATCAACCTCACTATTTTTTTTTAAAATACAACAATTATAACTTTTAAACATTCTTAGAACTTTGACTTTTAAGCCAATAAACATCATATGACCATAACTGTTATTAAAACAGGCAAAACTCTCCATACAGTATTGCCACTCAGTGCAAGCCAAACTAATCAACGGATGCCAGAAGGCTTGTGCATAAAATGCCCATCTAGGGTCTACTCATCCAATATCCCCAGACTAGTTTCTGGCTTGTGGCCTTTATCACTTAGGAGCATTGGATCTAAGAGCACTGCACCTAGATCTTAGGATCTAATGCAACCTTCCAGCAGCCACCTTTTATCTCTACTTAACTATAAAAGTATGAGACTTAAATTGAAGACAATAATATTTCCAAATTCAAGCTCATTAGCTAATATAGTCATATAGGTCTGAACTCAATTCAATACCTATACACTTTTGTATTTTTGGTTCTTCAACAACCATATCCATCACTATCCTAATAGTCAGGATTGGTTTAAGTCAATAAATATCACATGATCACTATTTTTTATGCTTGCTTATAACTGTTATTAAAATGAGCAAAACTGTCTATTGGCTTAAAACCAATCCTGCCTAATAGGATAGTGGTGGCTATGGTTATTGAAGAACCAAAGATACCAAAATGTATAGGTACTGAACTGAGTTCAGACCTATATGACTATATAAGCTAATGATCTTGGATTGAAAATATTGTGTTTTCAAGTCTCATAGTTTTATAGTTAATTAGAGATAAAAGATGGCTGCTGGAGAATTTCATTAGATCTAAGATCTAGGTGCAATGCTCTCAGATCCAAGGCTCCTCACTGATGAAGGTCACAAGCCAAAAACTAATCTGGTGATAGTGGATGAATAAGCACTAGATGGGGATTTTATTACAAACCTTCTGGCATCCATTGATTACTCTGGCTTGCACTGAGTGGCAATACTGTATGGAGAGTTTTGCCTGTTTTACCCTTGACTTTTATGAATTACTTCTTTTAATCTGGTCTAAATGAAAACATGTTGAAGAATGTAATAGAATAAAATTTTACTAACAGAAAAGAAATTAAAAAAATCTTAAAGATTAGTTTTAATAATGATATGAACTAACTTACAAATAAATATAAGCACATTATGATTCATTTTGTTCCTTTAGACTTTTATGTGATGTCTTATAAAGCTATTTTTAACCTCTCAGGTACCAATGTTTTTTTCCAAAAAAGTTTGAAAATCTCTATTTATAGCTCTTTATTGTAGGCTGTTCTTGAACCTATCTCATAATAATTAATAATCCAACTCTTTAATGTGTTTTAAAATACAATGTACCACATAAACAAGATTCATCTTAATCACAAAACCATAGTGACATTTACTAAAAATACTTTTTCAAGAGATCCATTTCTTAATATCTGCTTCATTTGACCAATCCAATAAAGATGTGTTCCTACAATAATAGATATAATCTCCAAATCATTATAGCCAGAAAAATTGAGAGACTTTTTTCCTTATGTCGTAATGCTGTATTTTGAGAATATTATGAAGCTTCCTAAAATAAAATGATTTTATATTAATGCTTGCATTGCATCTAATACAAGGTTCATGTTTTACTTCAATATAATAAATATGGATAAATAATCTTATACACAACTAATTTAGTAAAATACTTGCACCAGTATAATAAAAATATTTTATGTTTTAATTTGAAATGCACTACATTAAGGATTCAGCATATAAATTAATGTTTTTTATTAAAATGTCACCAAGATATTTAACCAGAGCTATATTGACAAATTTATAATCATTCACAAGTATACTTGTATTTTTTTTACCATTAGCTTATAAGGCAACTGAGTATCTTTGAACATTATTTAATAAAACAATTCAGAATATTAAAATTTTGCAACTCAAATCCATTTTAATCATTTCATATTAAAAATTCCAATATCAGATTTTTATCATATTTTGATATTTATTTTACAAAATCACCAATAAAATAATTCAAAGATCATAGTCATAAAACTAGAAAAGTGAACCCTACTATGTTAAAGCACTTAATCTCAAATGTTATTTCATGTGCCTCATATTTTTTGCCTCTTGTAATAATAGTTCATTTATTATCATGTAGCTGTTGCATTATCTGAATAAATTTTTATGGATAATCAGTACCTTTGACACATTGCTACTTTAACAATCTACCCGTAATCCTATTCTAAGAATTTGAGTGAGAACTGGTTATTACCCGAGCTTTGAGTAGGTATATTTATGAGCATGAACCAAGTCCTATCTCAAGCTCCAATCTTATCAATTAATAAAAATTATACCCCTCAAAAACAAAAGAAAAGGTTCTAGTGGACCTGTTTGGGTACCTTATCCAGACTAGCTCACTCTCAAGGTCTGGAAGACAATGTCTATTGGGAGACCAAAGCCAAGATTATCTTACAAAGGAATGTCATTTATATATTTTTATAATTTTCTTATCTGCCCTATGAATCATTATTTTATTTCTTTTAGAGATATACAGTAATGAATATCAGTAAGCTTTTATAAATAATAATCCTGAAATTATAAGAATCTCATAATTCAAATAAATACACAAGTTATAGCTTAAAATTCTAATATTTATTAATACACATATATACTAATAACTCAGTTATATGCCCCAGTCTTTCCGATACATACATATATATATATATATCAATATGCCCCAGTCTTTCCGATACATACATATATATATATATATCAATGTACACATTCATGAAAGAGTGCAACTATGCATCAGAGTTGTATTTATAAAACAATTTAATCTATTTGCTAATTACTTTCTTTAAATTGGGACAAAGTGCATATTTCTTAATTTATTATTATATGTTCACTTAATAGATATAGCAAAAGTCAAAGTTACCTCATTTGAGAGTGAACGTTTGTGTGTTTAAGTCTGATGATCTGTAAACTTACAGTATTTCAATGGTGATTGTTTTAGCGAGAGTTGTCAGTCTGAAAGATGATGAAAGATTCCAAACATTTACACATATGATAATTCATCCTAGAGGTATTGGGTAGATGATTCAAAATTGAAGGCACAAAAGTTCTTGTTGTTTGGATGTTTGGAGCTCCGTGATCACTTCACTTGCTTGAAATAGATGACAAAATCTCCATAGACAAAGATCTTCATGGTAGGCAGGTTACAACAGCTATACTGGCCGTTTCAATGAATCCAGATGATTCTTTTACCCCAGCATTTTGATGGGATGCATTCTTATTAATTTTTATTAATTAATCCAATCAGTTTATGAAAAGTTAATTTCCACGCTTTTTTCTCTCTAATGCTCGCTTTTCCGAATCACCACACAATCAAGAAAAAAAATATATAGTTCTTTTCTTTTAACCCTTTCAACGATGATCTTATAATTGGCTGAATGAGTTAAAAATCAAAACTTTTAATTGGCCAACTCACAACTTTAATAAAATCAATTGTTAAAATAGATTCACTTTTAATAATATAAATACATTAGTTTCATTTGTAAAAAGTATATTAATAATTTGTCAGATTATGAAAGTAAGCTAAAGTCTTTTTAAAAATAAAATTTGATTTATAATTTAAAAAATATTCAATTGTGGTGAAATGAAAGGTAACCGCTATTTGACGAACCAAAAACATTTCTGACGCAATCATTTTTTTTTCACTTTTACGTTACGATAAATATGTAGCAATAAATAAATAATTCTTGGTAACATCTTAACTATTTTTCTAAAATAATTTGATTTTTAGTATTATTTTATCAATAATAATTTGTAATTCAATTCAAATATTGTTTAAAATGTTATAAACATTCGTTTATCATTTTTGATATAAAACACAAAACGAACGTAACTTTTTACTTTTTGGCAGCCATTTTCCTTTCTGACAGAAATTCGACAGCCAATAAGATTCAAGAAAAGGTAGTGAGAAGGCAGTGCTTTGGTTTTGTTTGACATACATGGTCAAAGCCGATTTAGAGTGACATCAAATCTTCTCATTTTTTTTACGAGTCAGGCAGTCAAAGAGTTAACTCTTTTTCATCTCACTTTTTTTCAATCCATATGCTGATGACCATATCTCAGGAATGCTTTTAGCTTGCATTGTTCCAAAATACTAAAATTGACCAGTTCTTGGAATTCCGATGACAAGTATCATTAACAAAAATTTCC
Organism: Epiperipatus broadwayi; assembly: GCA_028023455.1. Taxonomy (NCBI): domain Eukaryota; kingdom Metazoa; phylum Onychophora; class Udeonychophora; order Euonychophora; family Peripatidae; genus Epiperipatus; species Epiperipatus broadwayi. Next base: position 535,952 of record JAQFVV010012518.1, on the reverse strand, counting down.
CATGGCACACTTTGCAATTCCATTTATTACTCCCCAGCCTTATATTTTAATTTGCTTTCATTAAGAAATATGCACTACAAATAACATTATTTCAATAACTATAACTTACGATATTAATAAACAATAAATGATATAAAACAAAATAATAAAAATACAACTCCGCACATAACCTCTTCTCTTCATCTTCACATACACATCTGATAGTAATTAATTCTATGCAACATCACAATATGTGTAATAAATATATATGTATACATTCATGCTTTTAAATGGTTAATGTATTTCAATCACATTCTTTTGTAACTGGGTTCCAATGTATATCTACAAATTTTCTTGCATCTATTAATTCAATCCATAATAACAATCACAATAAATACTCTTTTGTACTCATTATTGGCTTTTAATTCCTTTAGTACTCATATTCAAACCCAGCTACTGTTACATATCCCCCTGATGCAATAGCCTTCAAATACTGTCTGTGTATTTGAATGGCTTCTTAACTGCCTCTTATATATCCTTTATCCCTCTCTGACTTTGCAATGAGCTTCAATAACCGAGCATTGTATGACCCCTTTAATTGTCCATAAATTGGCTTGTCTGGTGGATTCTGAGCTTCTGGCTTATACTGCCATCTTGGTCCATAACTATCGTCATCTTTTTTCTATACATTGCATCCCCATCAGATCATCCATCTTCCACCCCAAGCCTAGCACTTTACAGATCTCGGACTTCCTTTCCTCATTCCAATGGTATGCTATGGTCGTATGCGCTCATGTCCAGCACATTAAGTAGTTCTGCCTTGCAAGCCTTCTGTTTTTGTTTTACACTCTCTTCTGATTCATCTAAACTCCCTTCTACTTCTTTATTGTTCAACTTCTCAGCCTTTTCCTTATTTTCACCTTCATTTACCTCCTACTCCCTTTTCCCTTGACTACTTTCACTTTCCATCTCTAGTCTGTTGTATATTCTGAAATCTCATTTCGAGCCTCTTATCCATTTCCTAAATTTGGAGTTCTAGACTTTTTAATTTTTTTAAAATTATCTCCATGGCATATTTTGCGATATATATATATATATATACTTACAGAAAAATTATCAAGTAGTCAGAATAGAAAATAATGCTTATGATCAATAAGGTTTGTTCAGCGAGATATATATAAGGTCACATAATTAATAAAATAGGGGTTTAAGAATTTTTACCAATATTTGGGATATTACAAAACAATATCTTTCCATAAAGGTAGAAATGAGTGGAGGAAGTTTTATCAGGTGGGTCATTCAGTGTGCCATTGAGAGCCAGGGTAATGAACCTGGAATGTTTAGTTGGAATAGTAATAGATATACATTAATAGAATAAATAGATACTAAAAAAAGGAAGTAAAAATAAAGCACAGTCAGCTCTACTCCAATTAACTCCTCTTTCTGCCAAGATGAAAAATTCCCTTCTTTATGCCACTAGCTTATTTTTTATAATCACATAAAAAAGAATATCCCTTTGTGTACTTAAATGGGCATATATATATAAGGGGTCAGAGTAACTTAAGATCAACATGGGTATGACAACAAATGGTTGTCATTAGTCTTGATGGGATGCATCATCCACATTGGCTAAATGTACTGTCACTCTACTCCCCAATACCTTCATTCTCCAGAAGACTCATAACCTTATATACAAACTTCATGAGGCTCTGGACAACTTCTAAGTCTTTATGACTATTAACCCCACTGACTGCCCTCCCTCTCACAAACAAGATTGGATCATGTCATTAACCTCCCATACTCAAAGCCTCTACTATGATCCTAAAAATGAATACTCATCCAAAATTAAATACTGGAATGCCTACAAGCTTCAGCACCCACATCCCTACTCTCCTATTTCTTATCTATGCACTACAAACAAGAAAATAATAACACAGTTCAAATTTTGGAGTCTTGAGGCAAAATACCTCGACTTCATCATAAAGATAAACTTAGATGCCATGCCCACAAATCTTTTGTGGTCAATAAAAGGGGATTTAATCACATAGACTCTCAATGCCAACTCTGTGGGCATGAAATTGAAACATTTAAACACATTATTAACACTTGTCCGAACCTCAGTGGCATCTGACAACTTATTCATACTAAATCTAAAATCAGCTATCAAATGTTAACCTCTATCAAATGCTGCACTGACACTAAAACATTTCCATGGATCAGACTTTCTATATTCCTGTCATTTTCAATCTGGTTGGTTCATTGTAAGCTATTCTTTCAAGGATCTCATCTGAGTCCACTTCAACTATTTATCATAATCATCAACAAGATCAAAAAACGAGATGAAGTCCGGTCAACATTTACTGCCTACTCTAAGACATAGAAGTTTTTTGAAATTCCAACAACACAACAATAAGCAGTCACATCAGCCCACAACTCTACCAATCATCAATTAGTTTCAACTATTGCAAAAACTCTGAAATGCATGTAGAAGAAGTCCTAAATGGAACCCTTCACCTGCTGCTGTTCAAGTCTTCCAAGTTCACATGTGAAACCTGATTAAAATAATCCAATGCAGTCTAACCTTGTAAACAAATCTTTGTGTGTATGTATATATATATATATATATATATATATATATACGCACACAAAGATTTATTTAACATATATATATATATATATATATATATATGTTAAATAAATTTCTTGGAACAACAAGGTTTTTAGCATTCCATTATCAGATTTTCGATGGTATGGATGGTGAAGAGTTGGAGAGTGGAGAAGATTGAAGTATGTCCATTAAAGTTTGAAGATTTGCTATATTAATATAAGCTGAGTACTGATTATATATATGTGTGTGGGAGATAATGAGATACCAATTGATGAGAACTATTTCAGCATAAAATACATATATTGGAGTTCATTTATTTTTTCACATGTGTGTGGTCATGTGTATTGGATACATAAGATGGGATGGGTACCTGAAGAAAGTTTGAAAGTCTGTGTTCAAATCCCCTTTAATTACTATTTAGTTATCATAATTATTTTTTAATTAATCAATAACAAAAATGTTACAAAAAAATTATCTAATCTTTACCTGCTGTTATTTTTTTTTCATGAATGACAAAATAAATCTATAAATAAATAAAAAAATTCTTAATATTTATTTAATTTTTTTAATTGCAATGTTTTATTTGATTAAAAAAATTACAAAATCTAATTTTTAATCATAGACTGATTAAAACAAAATAGAAAATGCATCCCCCCCCCACTATAAACAGATTAAAAAAAATTCTCAGTAACAAATTATTATTACTTTATATAACAATTTATTACTATTATATGCGTGTGTAGATATATATAAGACTACAGACATATTTCTATATCATTTAAAATTCTCAATTTGCTTCATTAAACAAAATCCATATGAAATATCCACACAAAATATATGTTCTTATATGTATGCGTAACTTTATGAACAGCACAAGCTGTAACAAGCTTGTGATGGGGTTTGATCTTCATCATTCCTGGCTGAAAATATATAGTACAAAGATAAAATAAAATAATTGATTTTTACAAGAAAAATACATATAAATATAAAGAAATATAATAAATAAAAATACATTCTTGAATATAGCACGTGGGAGTATATCATTTTCTACATTGTTGCTATTTTCTAAACTCATAGGGTAGAAACTTGACCATTGTATTATTGAAAAACAGGTGACTGCAAATTTGTCTGGAGAAACTTTTTTTTTATCTGTAGTTTTAATTTCTTTAAATTTATTTAAGAAAGTAGCAGGATGTTGTCTTGAATTATTTCCATGCATGAATGTGTATCTTGTGCATCAAAAAGTATAAAGAATAGATATAGCAGTATTTTTATATTGGACTATTTCCATCATCTAATATGTGTGTTGAATGTCTTTAGAAAAGTTTAATTTTATTTAAATATTTCAAATGCATTCAACTGTTAGTAATATCACAGAAAGCAGGTTAGTATATGCACCAACTGCTAGTAATATCACAGCAAATAGTATATGCACAACATTTCGGGATGTATTTTTCTCCCCTCTTCTTCAGGTGTTGCTGGCCTGACCAGTGACAACACTAGCATGGGATTCGAACCTGGGTCCTTAGATTCTTGATTATTGAAATTTAAGGTAATGCTCTAACCAACTGAGCCATCCTGCCAAAAGCATCAGCATGTAGTAATTTCATATACTTATCTATGAGGTTCCTCCTGAAGAAAAGGGGAGAAAAATACCTCTCGAAATATTGTGCATATACTAAACTGTTTGCTGTGATATTACTAACAGTTAGTGCATAGACTAACCTGTTTGCTGTGCTATTACTAACAGTTGTTTGCTGTGATATTGCTAACAGTTAGTGCATAAACTAAACTGTTTGCTGTGATATTACTAACAGTTGTATGCATTTGGAATATTTAAATAAAATTAAACTTTTCTAAAGACATTCAACACACATATTAGATGATGGAACTAGTCCAATATAAAAATACAGCTAGAACACCATCATCACAAATCTTCAGAAAAACAATAAATATAGCAATTAATAAATTTGGGAATGAATCCTATCAAAAGAATTAATTATATTATTTGAAGAATATAATTGTTTCTATATACTTTTTTAATTAATGTTCAAACTACTGCAAGACTGGAGCAATAGTAAGAAAAATGAAACTATGTTTCATCCTTTCTATGACACCACTGACATATGGAATGCACATTAGAATAAAATATTTTGTATCTAAGGAAATATAGAGTTAGAAAAATCATCATATTAATTTTAAGAAGGAAATCAAAATTTTAAGAAGGAAATCAAAATACCTGGGTTCAAAAGATAAATTGTTAAACTTGCATAAAAATTGTTTGTTGTTTATTTTAATTATAGAAAAAGTTTGGATCATTTGGAGAGTTAGGGTGGAGAAATTCAAGGAATTTCCAATATGTATGCTTTTGTTGAAATAATGTATTTATATTATTTTTAATATTGCGCAGAGATCTTAATAATGATAGTAAAAATAGACAGTGGTGGTGATCTATCTGTAAGAGTTACTTTCAATGTATACTCCAATAAAAGAAATTGTTTAAAGCATGGATATTAGAAGATTTATTGTTTTTGATTATTAAAAACATTAATAGAATGAAGGTATATGATAGAGATAGAAACATAAATGGTTAATTATAATATATTTCATCATGAAACATACTACCAGTAGACAAAAGTATAGAATAATATATAGAAATCATAATTTAATATAATAAAAACAAACAGCATACAAAACATGCTACTATTTAAAAAAATGCAGTGGGAGGTAAACTTTTGCATATTATAATAATTCATAATTATCCTAATTATTTTAATAAACAAATTTTTATGAAAATATTTAGGGATAAATGTTTTTATTTATTATTTTTCTTACAGTTATACTATTTGGTAATATTTTAATAAAAGTTATATTTTTAAGTCCTATTGTAGGGTTTTATAACCTTTTTGCACTGCAATTGAATTTATTTTATTTTTGATGTTTCTTAACTTTTTATTATTTTGAATTATATTTTGCGTTTGATATACCTGTAAATTTTGATTTTTTATAAGAAGTAGAGGATTTATATATTTTTATTTTTATAACGATAACAAATATCATTAGGTCTTCTCTCCCCTCTCCCGCTTTATTTGAAAAATATATTTGTCTTTATTTAATTTCTGAGAATAAAAATAGTTTACTAATAACTTGACGACTTTTTTAATATTTAATTTGCATTTATTTGTTCACAATTAATAATAAAAGTAAATAAAGAGTAATAATATGAATTTATTGTAAATATTTTAAAAATAAAACAATTGTTGATCTTAAACGTAATAAAGAAGATTCCAGTGAGCCTTTGAAGCAAGTAAAATAAAGCGTTTGGAGAAGAACGCAATCTTTTGAAGATAGAAATGCTTGGAAAA